>OU974084.1:9295011-9565011 GCA_918843875.1 Diadumene lineata
GTACATACGACTCTGCCACTGGCAAATCAAAGATCTATGTCAATGGTATGCTACGTAACATGACAATTGGATCAGGATTTTTATCACGTGACTGGATTTCACGTGCTGGAATTGGTGACCACAAAGCCAATAGACCTCTTATGGGATTCATCGATGAATTCAGAATGTATAACTATGCTTTGACAAGAAAAGAGATTGTTGCTCTTGTAAATAAGTGTGGCTTTATTCCAAGTAAGTCTTTCGTTTTTGTTAACATCAATGATGGCTGTTACTTACATCCCATGGCCAGAAATTTCGGACATTGAGCCCGCGATCGCAAAGCGGAGTTCCCCAATCGAACTACTTTGATATTACATTAAAAAATATATAAAATGTATGTGAGACGAGAAGATTCATGTAAATAAAACCTTGGGGATAATTTTTTTTCATTTTGCCAAGTTTGAATTGAATTCTATATCTAATTGCTATCTCACACAAACTATAAAAAAAGTCAAACTTGATGGACTTACTTTTCCTTTCCATGTCATTAATTTTGCCATTCGCTATCGCCGATCTTCCTAACATCTACCTTAGAATAGCCAGAAGTACCCATACTTTTTCACTTGGTTCCAAAAAATCCTTGACTAATTTTTAATTTGCCAAGTTCGATCTAAGTAGAGTAATGTTTCCTTTATTCACTTTCGAAGAAATTTGAATTCTTTAGCATCGACAAAGTTTTCCATTTTGCAGTCGAAGTTTTTCATTTTTCTTGTAATTTGTTATAATTATGGTAATAAACTTATTAAATCATTGTGTTATCAAGCAAAATAAAGCTTAAATACTGTGTGCAAAAATAGCAGAACAAATTTTATTTATTAAGAGCATTTATAGGGAACTTCAACAATATACAACAGTAAATTACAGAATTCAAAATTAGAATGTGATGTAACTTAGTAGTTGCAAGAAAATGTATAACTTTCAAAATTAACTTGATATTAAACAAAATAATACTATATGGATTAGCTTATTTCGTTGAATATTACTTATTGAGTCTGCTGTTAAGTTCCCATGAACAAAACTGCAAGGGCCAATCTTTTCACTTTACAAGAAATTGCTCCTCCGGTAACGAATATTTTGGAATTTTATTAATCGGGGGATCGGTAAGCCAAGTCTATAAAGTTTGACATGCAACAAAACATCGAACGATAAAAGATCACTCACCTTATTTATTGTTCTTTTAGAAATTATTCTTTCAACTTCAAAATAATTTGGATATGTTTTACTTTACTTTTACTCTTCCTTTTTTCATGTAAAATAACCGACGAAATGTTGTTTAATTGCTGATAGTAACCATCGTCATAGCGTTCTCTCTGAGGGTCGCCATATTGTTATCTATCTCGGATGGGGAATTCCGCTGACCTAACCGCGGGCGCAAAATTACCGAAATTTCTGGCCATGAATTCGATGTGATCAGAATTAACGAATTTTATGAAATTTAACTATGCCGACCAGAGAAAGCTCCATCACGGAAAGGGGCCAAGGGAGCCGGTGACCTCCCTCCCCCCTTTGGGAAGACCTGATTTGTTTTTATAAATCCCTTACATGTGACGTCAAAGCAGCATCATCTGGAGGACAAAACATAAGATTTTTCTTCTCTTGGGAGCTGAAAACCATTGTTTTGTCCTCCAGGTTGAGCTGCATTCCAACCAATTGCAAGGAGTCTGTGAATAGTACTTTTAATTTTTGATTGATAATCAGTAATCTTTTGATTAGTGCACCCCCACCCCACCCTTCAATATTTCTGGACCTGGCCCCTGATAATTATCATTCAAATATTAAGATAGAGTATTCTTTTTCCCAGCAATCACCGCTGACGAGCCAACCGTCCAAAGCCCTAAACCATTCCTTTTCGACATCACTGCCCAGGCTGATAACCAAGTACCCATTGATGCCGCCGCCCGCGCTGATGACTATCTTCCACTGAAAAAGCCAGCCCAAAAACCACACGCCAATGTCGATTCCATCGAAGAGGCCGTACTCAAGAGATCCAAAATCCATCATTAGATTTTCTAGAATGATCTAGAACGTTCAAGAATGATCTAGGACGTTCTAGAATGATCTAGAACGCTCTAGAATTCTTGATCATGTAAAGACTGTTCTTAAATTAAGAATCGAAGTCACTAGATTTTTGTATGCAAAGAGAAAGGCGTTTTTACTTAGATTTACTTAGATTCCATTGCATCAATGGATGGATTGTATTAAGCGCCTAGAGAGATACGAAAACGACTTGTAAATGCCAA
The DNA here is from genome assembly GCA_918843875.1 of Diadumene lineata. Lineage (NCBI taxonomy): Eukaryota > Metazoa > Cnidaria > Anthozoa > Actiniaria > Diadumenidae > Diadumene > Diadumene lineata. The sequence continues at coordinate 9,297,291 of OU974084.1, forward strand.
CATTCGGATTATTTGTAAATCTGTATTTTTGTCGACAAAGAAACTAAGACAAATGTCCACATTTAATATGAAAAGAGAACCAGCGTTGTTCTTATGTACAGACCGACATACCTAGAGAGCGAATTGTGATCGATTAGAACCGATCAATTATTGATTGTGTTAATGTAAATTTATTTGTCACTTATTAAAGTTGTTTAGTAAATGATACATACAAAAAATAAAATTTAGGAAAATACTATGATTTGTAAATTTTACTGGTCATTTAGGTAAACACGGTGTGATTGTTGCATCATTTCTAACACATTTGAAATACCATATTGAACAAGATCTATCCCGTAAAACTCAACTTATGCTGAAAACACACTCTAGAAAAAAGACAGCCACAGCCCCGAAGGAGTCTAATATAATCTTTTGTTTAGTATTGAACAGTTCGTGGAAATTTAGAGGCTGTATGTGTTAGAAAGAACTGAATTTCTGCATGTTTTACTCGCAATAGACGATCTGCATTATGGCGTCATTTTACTAGCACTACCAGTATTCTTCGTGAATTCCTTTTTGTATTCAATTTTTTAATTCCCAGCTATGGAAATTAATCAAAAAATTTGCACTAATTGCGATACAAAAGAAAGTCGACAAAGCATTCTGGTAGTGGTAGAGTGCAAACAATTAATCCGTGAAACTTTAGTAATACTGAATAGTGCTATATTTTGGTAATTCTATTGGTTTCTTTTGTTTAATTAGTACTATTTTGTACTATTTAGTAATTAGTGTTTCATGGATTTATTGTTTGCACTCTAGTATTGTACTTGGTTTATCTATCAATATTAAGGTTGGGTATCTATGATTGCAAAACGACAAATGAAAGAATTAACACGAAAACCTATCTTGCATCGTGAGAGGCGAGGGAGTTCGTTTCCGCATTTCATTTGCTCGAATTCTTCACACCCAGTACACGGATTGCAACATGATAGAGGAAGAAAATGGATAGTTCACTTGACAACCTAGTGGTGGTCTATCAAGACCAATTCAACTCAGCGCTTTACGAAATATCCTTATAGATGTTCTAAATAATGATGCATAATATTTCTGCACGCTGCGTGTGAGCCAAGCTAAATTTCAAAGAAATTATAAAAAAGCACACCTTGGGTGAGACTCGAACCTACAACCTTCAAAACCGTCCGTTGAGTCTCCCTAACATGCACTTTTGCACGTTTTCCTTCAGTTAAAGATCAGAAAATCATGAATTTAGTTGTTATATGTAGAGCCCTTGTGGCGCAATGGATAGCGCATTGGACTTCTAATTCAAAGGTTGTGGGTTCGAGTCCCACCCAGGGTGATTAATATTTTGCTTCTTATAAAATGAGGCAGTTGAACGGCATTAACAGATAATTTGATTTGGCTTTATTTTTATTTCTAGATTCTTATCAACTTACATTAAACATTAAACACTGTCAAAATGTCCTTTGTACCCATGAATTGCAAAATGTTTTTTTTTCTTCAAATTTTTCATATTTTATAGATCCGGCTTGCGTGTGACGTCAAAGAGGACAAAACAATGGATTTCAGATCCTAAGAGCAAAAAGTTGCATTCCAACGAACTGCAAGGAGTCTAGATATTGTTTATTCTGCTGCCATCGATCACATATCAAATGTTCCAAAATTCCACCCTGGGTGGGACTCGAACCCACAACCTTTGAATTAGAAGTCCAATGCGCTAATCCATTGCGCCACCAGGGCCTCTTATATTAAATATATGGCCCGGTTTAGGCGTCCATCTTTTGCCACGTCAAGTCTAACTATTTTATCAAGTGTATAAAAAAGAGTGTAATGTTTGAATCAATTGAGATCGAAAGATCAGAAATTACGATCGACTGCTCTAGTCGCACGAAACGGCCAAAGTTCGGCGTTGATACATACGTCGATCTTGTGTCTTGTTCTTTGTGCTTGTTCTCTCCAAACTACATGAAGAGCTTTCTTGAGAGTCTAAAATTAAACTTTACACCCGGGGTGCAACTGGAACCCACAAACGTTGAATTACAAGTCCAATGTGCCACCAAGGCCTTTTTGTTGCAATAATGCTTACATGATATAATGTGCGCTTATATAGCGCATTTCATCCGCCAATGTCTCAGTGCGCTTTGCAATCTTATATTACACGTCAGGCACCATTTATTTTTGGAGTAATGGTTACACGTCAGGTACTGGTTGCACAAAGCCTGGTTAGACATAAATTCCTTTTTAGCTCAGGTAAATTTCTAAAGAAAACAAAATATAAACCGCAACACCCTGAGTGGGACTCGAACCCACAACCTTTGAATTAGAAGTCCAATGCGCTTATCCATTGCGCCACCAGGGCCTCTTACAATCTGAAATTAATTGAATAAAACACGTCAAGATCTTTCACTTTGTTTTATTTTGATCTATATCATAGAGTGCATGCATTAAAAGTGTGCAACATAAGTACCACTAAATAGTGCTATTTTATGCTAATTCTAATGTTTTCTTTTTGTCTAATTAGTGCTATTTTCTACTAAATAGTGACAATTGTTGAAACACATTTAGTGCGTGCACTCTACAATTTAAGAAATTATTGTTTCCTGTGTCACTGTAATTTACAGCTCATTTTGTATAGTGATTGCAGATTGAGCAGAATATGGTAAATAGTATTCCGCACAGAATAAAGAAATGGGCTTACTGTGGAAGGAAAGTGTCCGCAATATATATAGCATCTTCAGCTACGTCGGTAGCCTCTATTGGCTGGTACACACGAGGGAGGCTGCTCCTGCAACACGCTCTCGCAACATGCTCACTGAGCAAAGCTCCCTTGTGTGTACCAACGAAAAATATGTTGCGCAACAAAGAGAACAAAACCCGGGAGCAAAAGTTTTGTTGCGCAACATGTTTTTCGTTTGTACACAAGAGGGAGCTTTGCTCCGTGAGCATGTTGCGGGAGCGTGTTGCGGGACCAAGCTCCCTCGTGTGTGCCGGCCTTATTAGACGCAACTTATGTCGCTGCATGCTATAGATCATACAGTTAGATAGAAATATCTTTTTGTCCACGTACGCGTGGTGCAGATGAAATAAGCAAAATGAAAGACATAAAATACACCCTGGGTGGGACTCGAACCCACAACCTTTGAATTAGAAGTCCAATGCGCTAATCCATTGCGACACCAGGGCCTCTTATATTATATATATGGCCCGGTTTAGGCGTCCATCTTTTGCCACGTCAAGTCTAACTATTTTATTAAGTGTATAAAAACTGAGTGTGATGTTTGAAACTCCAGTCGCACGAAACGGCCAAAGTTCGGCGTTGATACATACGTCGATCTTTTGTCCTGTCAAATGCAATTAATGCCATGTGCTTGTTCTCTCCAAACTACAACAAGAGCTTTCTTGAGAGTCCAAAATTAAACTTTACATCCGGTGTGCAACTGGAACCCACAAACGTTGAATTAGAAGTGCAATGTGCCAACAAGGCCTTTTTGTTGGAGTAATGGTTACATAATATAATGTGCGCTTATATAGCGCGTTTCACCCACCAATTTCTCGGTACGCTTTGCAATCTTATATTACACGTCAGGCACCGTTTATTTTTGGAGTAATGGTTACACGTCAGGTACCGGTTGCACGAAGCCTGGTTAGACAGCAATTCCTTTTTAATTGTCCTCTTTCGTCCGGTGCAGGCCAAATGCGCAAAATATAATAGCAAGACCTATAATATAGAGCTTTAAACACCCTGGCTGTGTCTGATCTGTCAGTATATCTGATCGGAATATACTGTGCTTTTTCCCATGCATTGTTCAATGCTTTTCGTTTCTTCAATTGTTTCACATTTAATTTACCCTATTTCCATCGATCATATATAACATATCAAAATTCAGAATGTTTCAAAAAAGCACCCTGCATGGGACTCGAACCCACAACCTTTGAATTAGATGTCCAATGCGCTATCCATTGCGCCACCAGGCCCTCTATTGATAGTAGAATTATACGTCAGCTGCCGGTGTTACGAAGCCTGGATAGCGCGCCATCTAACAAATAAATTTTACAGAAATTTTATAGGTTGGATAACTGTTGTCAAGTGGATAACTTTATCCAGCTGTAATTCCTGCAACAGGACCTTGCGCAAATAGTTCATAAAATGTTATAAACAAAAAGGGATAACCACCATTTTGAAGTAATTTTCGTCAATCTCAATAGCAAACTTCCCATTCTGCGTGTGAGCTCAGATAAATTTCTAAAGAAAACAAAATATACACCGCAACACCCTAGGTGGGACTCGAACCCACAACCTTTGAATTAGAAGTCCAATGCGCTATCCATTGCGCCACCATGGCCTTTTCAAATCTAAATTTTATTGAATAAAAACTCGTCATGCTCTTTCACTTTGTTTTATTTTGATTTGTCCAGTGGATAACTTTATTCACAATTCGTGCAACCAGCCCCAGGTAGATAGTTTTTTTTCAAAACGAGATTTTGAATTATTTTTTATTTTTCAATCGCAATACAAAACTTCCCATTCTCAGCCTTCAAAAAGGCAAATTCCAACTCTCAATTTGCCACGTTAGGTCACTTTGAAGTTTTGTTAAGTTTAAATCAGAGTGAATTTAGTTTTCGCAGCAACACGCAGTCCATTCGGAAAAATCAGGCAGAGAAGAAGATTTTGAATTTGATATGATTTCAGTTTGTTGACTTTGTACCTGTTGTCCTCTTGAACTATCAAATACTTGTTTAACCTGTTCTTAACAGGTTGTTAGCAAAACCTTTCAGTAGCCAATAGCAACGTAGATCATATCAAAATATTTTGAAGAGTAAAGCAAACTTAGAGAACATTGGTTGATTTTTCATAATAAAACATGTTTGAGTAAGAACAAAACAGTGTAAATCTCATTAAGATTTATGTGAAGCCCTGGTGGCGCAATGGATTAGCGCATTGGACTTCTAATTCAAAGGTTGTGGGTTCGAGTCCCACCCAGGGTGCTTTTTTTGGAACATTAGATATGTTTGATATATAATCGATGGCAGCAGAATAAACAATATCTGGACTTCTTGCAGTTCGTTAGAATGCATTTTTTTGCTCTTAGGAGCTGGCTGAAATCCATTGTTTTGTCCTCCCGATGAGGCTTCTTTGACATCACATGCAATCCGGCCTGTTCTATAAAATGTGAAAAATTTGAAGAGCAAAATAGCATGTTTAATATAAGTTGATAAGAATCTAGAAATAAAAATTAAACCAAATCAAATTATGTGTTAATGCCGTTTTTAATATTTAAAACTGACGCATTTCGATTTTTCGAATTAATCATTAGTATTACAATCAGTGGGGATTGACAAACAGCATATAGAGAATTTGTCTGCGCATGTCAGAAAATTTTAGCCCGCGGTCATGTTTACATTTTTTTCTACGACCGGGGAACTTTTGAGTTCCAATCGCAATCTTATTGATCTTCAATTTAGGAAAATATCAATGGATACTTAAAGTCTATCACTTTGTAAGGTGCTGTGACTAAGTCAAGCAAATATGGAGGTTTTTGATCTCAAAATATTTTTGAGCAAAAGTCCGCAAAACGAAGAAGAAAACACAAACCTTCTGCATTCGTATGAGGACTGCTGCCAAAAAAAATGAAGTAGCAGAAAACTTTTTCCACAGATTAACAATCAAAGGTCACGGGAATTGTGTGGTACAAAATGATTTCTTATTGAGGATCGATTTTGTGGAGTGATGAGCAGATTATTTGCGCATTTTGCAAGTTTTGGTCAACTTTCCTTCTTGATAAGCGGTATGTTTGAGGGGCTGCGCCGAAGCTAAATATAACTGATGCGAGTCGTCAAACCACATTCTACATCACAGCATTGTTATGTTTTTAAGAAAGATTGGCCAAAATGTGATATTGCGATATTTGTTGACGCCATCGTTGTGTTTCTCCTCTCAAGCAATTTCGACTGATTTGAATACCGAACCTGAAATTAGGTTCGAATGATCTTGATTAATCCAAATAATTGTGAAAACACAGATGAACCACCAAATTTTGTAAATTTCTGGTCAGGCTTTTGTTGATATACTTCTATCTTCACTAAATATAAACTTTAACTCAAGCGCGGAGAAGATTTGTCAGTCTTACTCTATGGTAATTTTTTTCGCATAAATTTGAAGAAAAGTCGAGCTTAAATGTTATGCGCCGCTAAGTTTTTCCTTGGTATGTTTTTCTTTAATAATCGTAAATTAGTATTATACTTTTGGTTTTCGATAGAGTATTGGCCAAAATCTTTGATCGGCAGTCAAAGATGACCTAGTCTTGTTGTGAAAGCGGACATATTGCAGAATTTTGCAGATACTTCATGGTTATAAACAAACAAATTGTTATGCTAATGTCCAATAAGAACTATAATAAGCCGTACGGAAATAACGGCCAATCACTGTATGGTTGGAAAAGAGACTTTTGACAGCTGAAGTATCGCTTTTGTGAATTGGGATTAAAAGGGATTTAGAAGGTATTTTTCTTTTGCGTGATTATAGCGGCCTCTGACATTAACTTACGACATGCGCAGACAAATTCTCTATATGCTTTGACAAGCCGCAAAATTCCCTAATAGTCTATAAAAAAGGAAAACCTTGATCACCCTGGATGGGACTCGAACCCACAACCTTTGAATTAGAAGTCCAATGCGCTATCCATTGCGCCACCAGGGCTCTTCACATAACAATTACTTTCATGATTTTCTGATCTTTATCGGAAGGCGATGGGCGACTCCTTTGTGGATTTTGATATGTTTGATATGATCGATGGTTATACCGCAGAACAAATATAAGAAATTGAAAGAAAAGAAAAGCATTTAGTAATGCATGGCATTTTCACAGTACTTTTAGTTTTAATAGTAAGTGAATTAATTGTGTTTATCAAAATTATCTTTTAATGCCGTATTGATTGACTAAAGAGGCTTCGTTTTGATTTTTCAAATTAATCATATTGAGCTAGAATTACAGTCAGAGATTGCCAAACGGCAAAATAAAAAGCAAAGCTTTAAACACCCTGGCTGTGTCTGATCTGTCAGTATATCTGATCGGAATATACTGTGCTTTTTCCCATGCATTGTTCAATGCTTTTCGTTTCTTCAATTGTTTCACATTTAATTTACCCTATTTCCATCGATCATATATAACATATCAAAATTCAGAATGTTTCAAAAAAGCACCCTAGGTGGTACTCGAACCCACAGCCTTTGAATTAGAAGTCCAATTCTCTATCCATTGCGCCACCAGGGCTCATTGCATTAAAGTTAAGTTTATGATTGTTAGTGACAAAGAAAGGACGGAATTTGATTTATTAGTATCTGTCAGGATGCTCGCGGGATCCCATTTAAAAGTGAGTAAGGGGACTCGACGGACGTTTTTGAAAATGACCCTATAAATAAGTTATACTCATAAATTAACTGTAATTCCTTAAAAGGTACAACCATTTCATCTACTTTTTTTATTTATTTAAAATATTCACAGCACGAAATTCTATTCCATCTATTTCATGTACATTAACGCGTTTGTATAATGCATAATGAGATACTTTATAAATGTCGTAAAGATGCGTAACGATCCTGTAGACAGGACATTTACACCATCCCCATAAACGCATTTGTAAACGTTCCTTAAGTGCACGCATGCCCCATAACGCACTAAACGCACGCGTAAATGTTGTGTAAAGTAAGTATTCAATCAGACTTTTCTTACGGATCCGTAGATTTTATATTTCGTGATGTGATTGATAATTATGTTCATAGCTGCCTTATTACGAGAAATCTGAGCCAAAGGAGTACAGACCCTGAGTTGAAGACCTTAAAAGGTACTGAGGATCTCATTTTCGACTCTTAATTATAAAGGTCCATCCGGTCCCCTTATCCATCCACTTTTTAAAGGAGTCCTCCCCCAGGTCTGAATGTTATTCATACACAAAACCTCTTTTTGAAGGATCCTTTCATGTCACAGCTGTTATGGGCAGGGGAGGGGATGGGGGGTTTGGGCAGGGGCAAATATATACACATGGTGAGGAAAAGTCCAACCAATTGTAAGAGTCACATCTTCGTCATATCAATTAAGTAACAATGCGTGTAAGAATCTATTGTTTTGCGGCATTTACAACTTCACCACGTAGAAATTCTTTGATTTTCACGATGTTGATATATCAAGATGTGGTTTATACATTTATTATTAAAAACTACAAAAGTCTCTTTACGAGACAGTGTTTCTTTTGACTCTTTTGTGTCCAAAGATCTTGTCTAATCATCATTGCTCAAAACAATGGCTAAGAGACGCTTGCTTTTCATAGTGAGTCCCACGGTAAACTTTTCTCATAGTAAAAGATAAGATCGCTTTAATAAAACTGAAATGAGATTTTAAATAAAATATAGGAAAAATACCCCGAATGTTTGAAAAAAAGGCCAATTTACTTGCTTTAGCCAATCAGATTAAGTATTCAAACAATACACAATTAACACCTTTATGCATTCCATTGTCGCTTGCTTGCCTATCTAGTTCTTACTAGGAGCGTTTCTTTATTGCTTTGACCATTACTGCGTATGATGTCGTGATTTCTAAAGGCAGAGTTTGCTTCAGAAACCTCAGGTTTTGTAATTTGGAATGTATTAGTTTATTACCTATCTAAAAAAACACAATATACCGCCCCAATTTCATTTATTAATAGTCGTTTCGTTTTATCAAGTAATCCCCGCTACACTACACTCCCCGACCCCCTACAAATAATAAAAAGCGCCTTTTATACCAAGTCATCAATGTAAGCCAGCATGAAACCTCGATTTGCACATGTTTTCAACTTGTGAGGCGAGGAGTGGGCGATTTTTTTTTTTTTTTTTTTTTTTTTTGCAAGTCTGTTGTCACGTGACTCACAGTTAGAAGATCACGTGGTTTGAATTCACGTGACTCTAGCCTATTTTTAAGTGACAATATAATTGTTACCCATTAAGCTCTTTCCCATTGAGCTTTAATGTTTGTTGGTAAAAAGTGTCAACGAAAACATGGCGTCGGTTATGAACGGTGTCAGCTTTCTCACGATCGTTCTAACTTTAAGCTGTTCATGGAGAGGATTAGCATTTCCAGCGAGAACGCTACAGAGTGAGTATACCTATTGAAACAATAAATAAATAAATAAAAAACCAAGTCCTTGCAGAATGATTAGTAACGTTGTTACAACTTCGCATATTTGACTTAGTTTACTTAGTTGATATTATGTGCACTATAGATTTTATAGAAAATTTGAAATCTAGTACGTTTTACCAATATTTCTATGCCATCTACGTATGCATATGATAAAGCAGATTTATACAAAACAAGATTTTGAATTATTTCTGAATCTCAATACAAAAATCTCAAGTGCATTCCAAACTCACATAGATTGAATGAGCCGAGTACAATTCGTGGAGTTGCTTATCGCCAGCTGTAGAGAGATACAATGATTCCAGCGGTTTTTTTTTAGTTTTGTTACTTTTTTTATGTCAGATTTCTATTTGCATGCAGAAACGGAGAAAAATGTGAGGAATATAGTCCTAAAAACAAATGAAAATGGAATTTGAAAAAAGAATTAAATTTTTTTTATTGTATAGCTGTTAAAAGTTATTGTCGATTTCGGAAAAAATCATTGTAATAGGTTCTTTTATTCTTTTTTGAAAATGATAAAAAGTTATTTAGATTTTATGATATTCTTTTTGTGCGGGTATCTCGTTTTCTTTTTAACGTTTATCTTTAGTGATTAAAAGTATTCATACTTTGTATAATCATCTATTATTTCTTGTATAAAAAACAATCATTTTTAAGACATCTTTTTCATGAAAATCCATGAAGAAGATTTTCCGTTAGATTTCTAAACAATGTTGTTTCCATATGTAAAATATCATTGTTTGTGAACTCATACACATCGGTGGTTCATTAATAATTGGAATTCTTCATGTATTGCAACTATTTTTGTACAAATACATGTGGTGTTTACTCCTTCCCGCACAAAAACTCTAAATTTTGAGGACTACTTTGCTTGTTCACGATACTACAAGACATCGTTCCAATTTTAAGTGAACTGTTGCGTACAAGAACGCAGTTTCTAGCGCGTTTTGTTTTTCATTAGAACTTATTTAGTGTTTTAAATTTCTTATGTGTATAGTGACGCATCTCTATTGGAAAACCGATACAATTAAGCTATTTTATTGTTGATATCTTTTACCCAGGGAAATGTCAGTTTTTTATGATATGTGAAGCGGATCCCGCTTGGAACTTGCAATTGAAGTATTACAGTACTTTAAGTTTGCGGTCTATCCGAGGCTGATAAGTATGGTGTTGTTGGTTTGTAACTGAAAAGGACTGTGGACATTAAAAAAAAAATAAGCATAGCATAATCCGAAGATAGCTTAAACAATATTTTTTTCTTATTTAATTTTCAGATTCGACTAGCTTTGCACTTCCATCCATACATTCATTTCATTCATTCATTTATTTATTCATTTATACATTCATTCATTCATTCATTCATTCAATTATTCATTTATTCATTCTTTCATTCATTCATTTGTTCGTTCATTCACTCGTTCATCTATTTATTCATTCATTCTTTAATCATTCCTTCGTTTGATCCTTAATTTCTCAATTTTTTATTGTTAACAAGAGCAACCAGAATAATCTTAACATCTATATTCCAATACAGCAACTTGGACAAAAACTATTCAACAGATTCTAGTATAGGAAATGCAGATGAATTTGTTGCATGTATTTAGATAATCTTCATATATACCCAAAAAATAAAAACAGATAAAAATATTAAAAGCGAACGTTAGTCTAATCAGAAAATTACGTGGCTATCGATGAAATTAAATTTTATCAAATTTGAACTGAAATTTAGAGAAAGAAAAAAAATATTTTATTTAACATCTTCAAGATTATCTGGCTGTTTAGCCGATAAAAGAATATGTTTATCAAGAAAGGTCACTAAAAACCTAAAGTAACAACAACAAAAAAACAAAAAACAAAACAAAAAAAAATACATAGCAATAAACATCAAGTAATATAAAAATCTATAAAAAAAATTGCACAAGAAATGTTTTAACATATTGCAAGTTATAATATACAGGATTTTATGAACATTGTATAATTGCAATTGTAGAGGAAGAATATATAAATCTGGAGTATTGACTATGCACATCTTTGAGCTCTATATATTATAGAACAATTTGTGAGCGATATTCTGAAATATCATCTTTAAATGAAATACAAAAAGATTTCAATTCTCGAACCAACACAAAAATTAAAAATATAAATGGTATGAAATAATACCACATTTGTTATTTATCGCAAAATGTGTCAAAATTCACTTGTTATTTATTTATTTCATCGTATTTTAAAACGCAAAGGCTAGTTTGTGATATTCACATTGAAAAACACCTTTAAGACTCAAAATAATTACTGCAAATCATTAATTTTTAACTAAGATGCAAAATAACTTGAATCAAAGAGAATAGAAATAATCATCATATTGTAAACAATCTTTTCTTAGTTTCCGGAATTTAACGCATTCAAAGGACACAAAAAACATAGTTTCAATTTAAGAGTTTAACATTGCAATCAGTACAAAAAATGAAAACAATTTGATACTTATAATATATAAACGAAAATACCCTGAAAAAAATAAATTGAGCGAAAGCTCTCGAGCCCCTACCAGCCTTTTAGGGCTCATATGATATGAATATAATATGTACTTATACTGAAAGCAACCCGGCATAAAAATAAAATACAGCCTACTAATCTTTAGCAGTATAAACATAAGAAGAAAACTGGAAGGAATTAAAGACAAGGGATATGAATTCAAGCGTGTGACATAAGAATAAACACAGAAAATCGAAGACAAAGAGATAACAAAGAAATACATCTTCCAATTCCCCTCTAATCCCTAAATTAGTTTTCTTCTGCTGTACGCTTATACGCTAGTGAAAAAAAGACCTGAACCAATGCGAAAAAAGTCGACTTTTGATTCACAAACACAAATTTAATTTTTTGTTAATCTAAAATTACACTGCAGACCATTATAAATATATCAGAATGAAAAAAAATACTAATTACAAATTTAGCTTTAAATAATCAGGAAATTTCATTGTACGAAGAAGTTGTTTTGACGCCCCTATTTCATAGAAATTTAAGTCGTCTTCAGTTGAAAAGAATGACATCTAGTCATAAATAAAAAACACCTGCTGAAAATGAGAAAGTGAAAAGGGGAAGTGAGCTTGATAATAACAGAGCTAAGGGACGGAAAAGAGGGTCACTACGGGGGTGATTCCATTATAAAGTATACTTGACAGTTACAGCCAAATTTATTGTATTGCGACCAGCTGTTTCAAAACTTTGTTTAGACTTCGTCTTTTGTCGTCCGCCAATCAGTTTCATGGCAAGTTTATTTCAAATCAAAACCAATGACAGAACATGTTGAGACGAGCTCCACCCCATAAAATTGATTAACGGTTTAGAAGAGAACACAATCGAAACAAAGTTTAGAAAGGGAGGGTCGCGATGCAACACATTTTGCTGCAACAATAGGGCTATATGGCGGTGATTAAACAAAAATAGACTAATATGACATTTAAAACTAGCAAATCACGCTAGAGTGATTTTCATATGACCGTGAAAGTATGGGCAAACTAATAATTCATAGTGAACTGATTACGGATTGCGGTGTTTTCTTTGTTTCCCTTCTTCTATTTCTATGTTTTCTTTGGTCTGGCTTATATCATTAATTTACACTGACCCCTCCCCCTAAAAAACAAATAAACAAACAAACAATTGTCATATCATCAAAAATATATTTGTTTGGAATCTTTTTAATGCAGGATCAGTGGGCCGCATTCGAGATGAAATGCTGAATACGAACATGGACACTCTCAAACAAAGTGCAAGCGATGAGCAAGCTCGCGCAGAGAACGAGCTTGAAGAACTTCTCCTCATACAACGATCACTTGACATGTCACCTGACTATTCACGTGACTCTTCTAAACTTGAGGATGAGCTACGGCACTTAAATAAACCAGTCAAGAAAGAGGGATTAAATGCAGTCTACGAGAAGAGAGAAAACATTGAAGAAAGTGAGAATCGAGCAGCTGTTGACAACGATCAAAGAAAAGAAGAAGAAGTAGATGACACTGAAAAACGCGAAGCGATCATTGAGCTCAATAAACTTAAGGGCGAGAAGAAAGGACAGGACTTACATGAAAACACTGAAGAAGTTCTTCGTGAGCTTCATCCCCCAGAGCAGGACGAGGAGGAGGAGAGAGAAATTCATCCTCAAGCTAAAACCAAGAAGAAAAAGGAGGAAAAGAAAGCTCGTTTGACCAAAAAACATGAACAATCAACAAAGGAAATTCATGGTGATTATAAGGAAGTGTTGCGACAACTCCATCCACCAGAAGAAGATGAGGAAGAAGAGAAAGAAGCACATCCTCAAGCTAACAATGACAAAAAGGAGGAAAAGAAAGCCCTGGTTCGCAACGAAGATAACCAAGAAAAACAGAACAATTATGGTAACTATAGAGAAGTGTCAAGAGAACTTCATCCCCCAGAAGAAGATGAGGAAGAAGAGAAAGAAGCTCATCCTCAAGCTAACAATGAGAAGAAGGAGGAAAACAAAGCACTGGTTCGCAACGAAGATAACCAAGAAAAACAGAACAATTATGGTAACTATAGAGAAGTGTCAAGAGAACTTCATCCCCCAGAAGAAGATGAGGAAGAAGAGAAAGTTGTCCAAGCTCAAGACAAGGAAAACGACAAAGAATATCTCAAACAAGAACATCCACAACATCTCCTGGAAGGTCAGATGCAGCATCAAACACATCACAATGCTCAACAAAAGAAACGAGACCAGGAAGATGATAATACCTACAAGAATGATCAATACGAATCAAGAAGAGAACATCCGTTTCATCTCTCAGAAGGTCAAATGCAATATCGGTCCATTAAAGCAAGCAATGGCCATCATGTGCATCAAGAAGACACAAAGCATCACACCAAAAGAAGTGAGATGGAGAGCAGTGCAGACATTAAACATAAAGAAAATGAACGTGATGTTGGTCTTTCAGCTAGCAAAGGGGTGCAAAAGAGGGAAGATATTTATAAAGTAAGCAAAGATAGCAGCAGGGAATTTGAGGTGGAGTTGGAACCAGCAAATGATGACGACCTGGAAGGAGAAGAGATGGCAGAGCAGCCGCAAAAAGAAAAAAGAAAAGACGAAGAAAATAGCCAAGAAACAGAGCTGGGAAACCACAAATCTGGGGAATTTAATACAAAGAAACACTCTCAAAACTTAGAGGAAAACTCAAACAAAGAGCAAGTCGAGAAATCCGAGAATGGCAGGAACAAAGAAGACTTCCCTGCCACAAAAGATGATTATGAAATGAAATGGAAGTTTTATCCAACAAACCATGAAGAAATAAGGACAGATCTAGAAAAGGGACATAGCAACCATCAAAATAACGCTGAGGAATTAGAGAATAAAAATGATTACAAACAAAATTTGAATTCACCTTTAGAAAGTCGGAATTACTATGTACATTCGAATTCGCCCTCTGAAAATGAAAACTACAAAAAGGATTTGAATTTACCATCTGAAAGTGAGAACTACCAAGAAAATTTGAATTCACCTTCTGAGAAGGAAGATTACAAAGACGAAGAATTCCCCGAAGTCATTGAGACCAATATTGATAAAGGTGAAAACCAGGACGTAGAGGGGGAGGGGAGGGGAGATAATGCACCCTACATAGGTCAAGGACAATGGACCAGTCATCTACCCCTAGAGGATACTGATAATGAATCTGCTAGACATTCAGTTATTTATGAGAATGACAACGCTGGAGAGGATGATCTTGAGAGAAAGAGGATGGTACTTGCCAAACTAGAAGAAATGAGCTACAGAAGAAACTTGGACATGGAAAATGCCAGGGAATTCCAACCTGAAGCAGAAGACAATGATGATCCAAGTCATGGAATTAAAATTCGAAAAATAAGCCCCCCTTTCCACCACGGCAAGAATGTCAGAAGGAAAGCAATCTTTTCAAACGGAGAGAATCTCAACCGACTTGAAGAAAATAACAGGGATGAGCTGGAGATTGGGGACGACAACAGTGAAAATGCCGTCTATCGAACACTAGTTCAACAAGATGCTCGTGATCATAATGATGATAACAATGACAATGATGACAATTATGCTGATGGGAACTCCAATATTAGAAGGATAAGTCATTCTAATAGAAATTTCAGAACGAGTAGGAGAACCATTATCGAACCTCTTGGTGAGCCGATGAGTACGATGTATGATGACGAGGTTCACGCTTTTGATGATGAAGATCATGGCAATTCCAATGGACATGAAGGAGAACATCAAGGGCCCGAAAAGACTGCTGCTCAATAAAAAGGTTTGTAGCAAACAAATAATAAATATAATCTTGAATGTCGTGACATCAAATATGCATCTGATCTGACTTAGGCTTTTTATGTTAATCTGGCTACCGGCCATAGTCTTCTCTTAGAATGGAGGAACTCCGGGTATAAACGATCGGGTATACTCGTCGGAATTTCTCAAAAATACCCCTAAAAGATACGTTTTTCAAAAGGGCGTGGCTTCACAAATTTAACTCTAAAAGATATCAAAATCATAGTTTCTGTGCAATGAATAGATAGGTTCAACCCCTAAAAGATAACAAAAATTGAGGATATGGCAAATTTCATATGTTAATTAATCCTTAAAAGAGACCAAATCGCTGATTTTTACCCCTAAAAGATACGACGTACGGGCATCGCCGATCGTTTACTCACCCCACCCCCACCCCCGGCGCTCTTAGGCTTAAATCAATTGCATGAATAAGCTTAATGTTTATTAATTAAGTACATTTTGATAGTACACCCCTCTAGTCGCCATTCTCTACCCCTCCCCCGTGCCCCTGCTTTTTCAACTTCCGCGACGCTAAAAAAGGTGGCCTTTCTTTTAAATTTATCAAGAGAGCACCAGCGAATATACAAGTAATAATTTTGTTCCTGACAAAATTATTACTGAGGAACGTTAGCTTCAAATAATTCATATTTTTGTCTGTTTAGGTGTTGGTTGATTCACAGATTTCACTGCAAATGTTGACGATGGAACAAGTGAGCAGGTCTTAAAGAATGATTTGAATGAAAAAAGTTATTTATCTGTTTGTTAATCTGAAAAGGACATTTTTTTAAAACACAGCTCCATCTAGATCAGTACTTAGAAATGTTAAATAAATCTATCGCAATCAATATCGATATCAACTATAATAAAATCAACAATGCGATTTAGTAGAACTCTTTATCATACTACCCTCTGAACCCTCGCTTTTAATTATTCATTCATTCGTTTTCTGATTCGCTAATTCTTTCATTCAGTAATACGTTCATACAGTTAATTGTTATTCATTTCATTTGGTGCATTCATTTATTCTTTTGTTTATTCATTCATTCTTTCATTCATTTTTTCATTCATTCATTCATTCGTTCGCTCGTTCGTTCGTTCCTTCATCCATCCATCCATCCATCCATCCATCCATCCATCCATCCATTCATTCATTCATTCATTCATTCATTCATTCATTCATTCATTCATTCATTCATTCATTCATTCATTCATTCATTCATTCAATCATTCATTCATTCATTCATTCATTCATTCATTCATTCATTCATTCATTCATTCATTCATTCATTCATTCATTCATTCATTCATTCATTCATTCTCTTACAACACAACCGAAACCCGATTCTTGTACTACTACACAGTCTATCCCGTTATTTATTCTTCATTCCTTCAATCATTCTGGATAATGCAGTTTTTTTTTTCATTATTTTCCAACCCTCAACAACTGATTATCTTTTCAAAATCTATCTATCTCAAACAATCAAAAACGTATTCCACTCACAATAATGTGCTTTGTTTATTGGCATCATATTCATATCAATGTATATTAATGACTCTTGTAATGTTTGTTTGATGCATGGATATATACTTTAGGCTTAAAATTAATCAAAATAATCTGTACGTGAATTCTCTACAAAGCTTTTGTGTGCAATGTTACGTTATGACAAAATGCTAATAGCAGATATTAGAGACAAGGCCACTGTGTGGGGGGAGGGTTAAAATCTTTTATTATCAAAAACATTCAAGTGAAGCGTTTGGGTCAATTCAATAGTATTCAGGCCAATTCCTTACTTGGATGATGATTGAAACTAAGGGTTTTTCATTGCAGGCTCAAGTATAATATTATAATATGAAATATTATTATATTGAATGTAGCTTGGCCATGCGTAGTAACTATATAGGATTATGTTTATGCTATTGTGAAAGAATTCCATCTCACTAAAAGCTCAGTAAAGAAACCTGATTATATAAAATTACTGGAATATAATCATTCAGAGAAACATTGCATATCTCATTTGTACTCAGATGTAACTTTTATGCTGTCCGTTTCCAGGCAATTGATGGTTTTCAACCATTCTCAGGAGAGTGAGTTAAACAAAAGAGTCCACCAGTCACGGTGGTGGTTTTCTTTTTGAAAAGTCCACCAGCATATAGCTGTCATGTCTTTTGTTTAAACTGTCTCCTGGGAATGGCTGAAAACCATCTATAAGCGTAAGACAAAAAAAGTAACCTTGTGGGGAGGAGAACATACTTGGTTTTTTCTTCGCCCAGTCTTCACTCAAAAGGTGTCTACTCAACAGGAATCCCGAAAAAGATAAAAAGCGAAGGTTATCTGCATGTTTAGGAGGTTAAAGTTGTAATAATGCCTAGCACGATAAAAGTTATGGATAATGACGGTAATTTCCACAGTACATTCCCAAAGTTTTATGTCGATTGCTTCAAAGCTGAATATTTTATAGGTTTGAAAGGTTTTTACATTTTTGGAGGAAAAGACGACAGGTCATACCCAAACCGGAAGTACAAACTTTTATGGCGCATTTTCGGTTGACCTTTTTTTTTATTTCCGTAAAATCTTTAAACATTTATATATTATTCAGCTTTGAAGCAAACAACTTCAAACGTTGGGAATGTATTATTCTTGAAATCACCTACATTATCCTTTATTTTTATTGTCAAGGTCTAGGGAAAAAAGCCTATGCGCAAAGTACTATCCCCGATAACGGCTAATGTAATCAACTTTTAACTATTACTTTCATTTATTATTATTATTATTATTATTTTAATTCTTATGCCAAGACTGATCAGATGGTATATATATTAATTGATTATCGCTAATACTTCCCCAGTCCCTTTCCTATTGCATCGCCACAGGACGCCCAAAACGAGATTGTATTGATATGAGTAGAAGAGAAAGCGAAATCTTCCAAAAATGTGGTCAATTTGTGAGATATGAATGTTTACTGTATATGTTCCCTTAATTTAGTTCATTATATTTTACAATCATCAATTAACATAACTAGTTATAAATCTGTTCTGCAAGAATATATCTGTTGTCTTTTAGTTGTCTTATCTTAGGTCACAGTCGCAAGTTTCGCTATTTACCATGCTGCACCTGACAATAGACACATAAAATAGAATAAAGATACTTGCGCCGATTTCACAAGGCCGAAGAGATAAATTTACCCACTATCAAGAAGTATAGACGTTGCTATAAAAATTAAGCCGGTGGATAGGGAATTATCCTGAATTTGGCACTATATCTAGTGAAACCGGTCCCTGGTATTCCGTTCGCCACCCCCCCTCCCCTCCCCCCCCTACACACACACACACACACAAAATATTGGTTAAAAGACATCAATGCATGAGTTTACACAGTTAAAAAAATTGTTTTGTGATTTTGGGGTGGAGGATGGGGAGTTCAGGGGCGAGGGATTATAGAACCCCCCCCCCCCTCTCATGGCTGTTACTGTTCCGCCCCCCCTCCTATAGTGGGTTGTTCATGATTTGTAGATTCTTTCGTAGTGATTAAACAGACTCGGCATGGATTTTTAAAAACGAGTGCGGACGGATGGACAGACACAAAGAACGTAGGACAGACGGACGGACGTGCAAGAGCTCAACGCAGATGCGGACCCAAGTAGGGAAGGAATTGGGGGGGGGGGGGAGTTGCCTCTCTTTTGATTTGTTTTTATAGATATTTCTGTTAATTTTTAGTTGATAATCGGTAATTTTTTTGATTACTTCCCCTCCCCCCCCCCCACCCCTTCAAAATTTCGGGAGCCACCTTTGCAACGAACAGTCTACTTACCACCATGCTGAGCAGCAGGCACTACATCCCTGTGTAGGTACTCCTCTTTTAGCATTTGAAGCGACATATGCATTATAGTCATAACCATATCGTTTAGCTGCTTCATATTCTCGTTTAGCGTAACGGGCAAGTAAAGCTTTTGCTGAAATAAATGACAACACGAATAAACAAACAAATAATGTTATAGTGACTTGTAAAATATTTTAGAGTCGTTTTCGCATGAGTGGGACTGGAAACAGTACGAGTACGGATAGAGCTACGATACGATAGATAAAGTTTTCTTAGAAAGAACGGGTTACGATACGATACGGTACAGTTTAAATCAACAACTTAAATCAACAAGTAAACAGTACGAGTAGGGATAGAGCTACGATACGGTACAGTTTCCCGCTGATACGAAAACGACTCTAAAGCTACGTATTTATGCAGAATCTTTTTTACTCATAACGATTTATAAACCAGAATGGAGTCGGATAAAACAATAAAACTGAAATTGCTTAATTTGAATTTCTGAACGTTTTACTGAAGAGAAAGTCTTTTTATAAAAGTATAAAAACTAAAAATAGCAATGAAAGATACATCACTGAATTAGAAATAAAGGAACTTCTATTTTACCGATAATTGCTGTATGTTTAGGTTTTGGGTTTCCTGTGGCACACCTCAATTTACCGCCTTTTTTCAATTTTAGATGCGTGCGCCAGTTGACATTTATAAGGCCGCCATTTTGTCATACAAAAAGTCGCAGGAAAATGCACGAAAATGGTCTGAAATCCAAGGTTAAATATTGAAACTCATTTACAAAATTTATCTTTAACCACTGAACAATGTTTTGAAGCATTCTTTTTGTTGCTTTTATTTTTTAAGAGCTGTAAAAAAGCCCTAAACATTTTTGTGAATCTTTCCAAACTCACTAGTTCGTTCCGGCATTAGTATCATTTGGTAACAAGTCAATGTTTGTAAAAATCATGCAGTTTAATGATTATGATTATGGTCATCAGTGTAATACGTACGGAACAATTCTCATTGCTGTTCCTCAGCTGACAATTTAACAACAAAAGCGGCAACAACAACACTGTGATGCAAAACTCAACAACGCAAAGCAATAGCAAAACAACACTCCCCAACTCAATACGGCAACACTGACAACAACAGCTATAGCAGCGGCAGCAACAACTGAATAGCGAGCAGTTACAAAACAATGGTAAAGCAGCAGCTATACCGCCTGAGTTAATAGCAGCAGCAGCCATAACAACAAATCAACAAGTAACAGTTAGTTGCGAACCAGCCTTATGTAATACCGTGTTTTTTTAAAGTATCTAAATCTAAATAACGGCAAAATGACACTAAAACTGAGCAAGTCGAAAAAAATCAAAATTGAACTGAGCTTTTTTCATGATAGCGCTGGCCCCTTGTTTATTTGATGCACTAGCTAACTCCAATATAACCCGACTATGCTCCAAGACATCTGCTTCTTGATATCCGTAATTGAAAGACAAAGTTAGATCCGGAATAATACAGCAAGCATACTGATTGTGATTTTTTTTTTCTATAAAAAAGTCAAAAGTACATCATGTTATCTGGTAAATTTGATATTCAAGCAGAAGCATTTATAAGCAAGCAAGCAAGTATTTATGTTCCCTCTTGTTCATTTATTGATAGTGATCTTGTTGATGACTAGTTTTGTTTCAACAATTCAGACGGAGGACGAGAAGGCTGGACAAACTCAATTGTCATAGCCGTGTTTTATATAAAATGCATTAGTGGAAGATAGTTACGGACATTTTTTAGGTGTAAATTGATGCTAATTGTCACTATAAAAGTTCTTTTAGAACATAGTTCATTTGAAAGGAAGTGAACATTAACACGCAAGGTCAAATACAATAAAATACATTACTGTAATATTAAAAGGGAAATTACATTTTGAAAATTGAGCAATCGAGGCAAAAGAGGGCGCTATGCGTGAGGAAAAAAATAGATGAAACTTATATAAAATACATGATCATGAGAGATAGATGAAAAAAAAACGAAGCCTGAACTGTATTTTTTTCCGTGTATTATATAGAAAGTGATTGATTTCAAATGATTTCATGCATGATAACCATTTTGTAAAACAAAAATATCCATAGCAACTTTAAAAAAAATCAATTTTCCTGTCTGAAAGGCCCACATATTAAATATATCGTCAAAGCAAAAATACCGTTACAAAGTTACCTTTTTTATTGTTGAACCTCGTTATAACTACAAAACATTCACTTTCTATTGATATTTTATTCTAATTAAAATGAAATCTTGTGAAAGTATATATTTTTTTCACTTCCAGTTTTCTTTATATCAAATCGCTTTACAAGTTGCATCAATCAATTCGATCACAAGAGTTTTAAATTTGCTATTTATTTCTTGAATTTATCTCAGCTAATCAAACTTTTAACTCATTTCGACTAATAACATTTCACTGAGTGCCCGTTTCTTCGTTTATCACCATATGTAGTCTAACTACAATCTATTCAATGTATCCAATTGATACAGCAAATCACAGGTGTTGCTTATACAAGGCATGACATTGAATACTCTGTTTCGCTATTATTGCTATCAGCATGAATCTTTCCATTCGATTCCTGCTCATTTATAGGACTCTCACTACTCATCTGTCTATTTAATTCACATTGCATAATAGTCTACTTATAATTTCAGTAGACTGTGTCGGCGTATATGGCACTGAATTGTACTGATACCAAATGTTTTGTAAACGCAATGCTTTTAATTTGTTTTCAATTCAAGACTCAAATTGTGAAAGCTTAGTCTTCGAGACTAAGGCTGTACAGAAAACAATCCGGGATTTTATAACGTCTCGACAGTTTTTGAATTTTACTTTAAAGAATAATGAAGTACCGACTTATACAGAAATTCTGAAGGGCGGGAAAAAGGCATGCACTATCTTAATTCATCAAAAAAAGATCTTAAGTATGCATGAACTTCTGTCAAACCTCGCTTTACATCGAATGTCATACCGAACAATATGGTATACAATATACATCAACTTGTTCTTCAAATTTGTTGAGCGCTCTCTGCGCACTTAAGGTGGCGGAAGTGGGCTTTTCTTAACAACTAAAAACTTTTTTTTTATGTTTTAAAAAGCATATTGGATGGGATGCTCGATTCGCAGGCAAACACTCCACTCATAAAGTGTCATATATGGCGATCAGAATATCCGGATATTGTTTTTCGATACATAGAGCAAAAATTAAATCAAATGAAGTGGCTATATAATTTTGGAAAATGCACTATGTAGTTTCGTAAAGTACTCCGTTTGACGTAAACTTCACTTTAACATTAGATGACGGAAAAATATATTATGTTTCTTCAGTAAACTGAACAAAATCCACTTCAGAATTAAATATCACTTGAAATAATCAAATTCACATTGCATGCCTCTCATATAGACTTACAGCAAAAACTAGAGGGCGGAAAGACTCTTGGTTTCTTAATGTACGTAAAGTCAAGACTGCAAAAAACGACACACTACAGTTTGATAATAATATTGTAATGCTAAAGTATATAAGGGTTAGGGTTATAAATAATTAAATCTATGAAAAAAGTCAAAATGTTTTTCATAGTTTTTTTATTGCCTAACACTTAATAGATGATTCTTTTCATCGTATATTTTTGATTAAATGTGAATCTTTTGGCTTCTGCACTGTTTTTGACCAATAGTCATCATCATTTGAAAACACAATACAAATTGCACAAACAACTATAGAACACTCTTGAAGTTAGAATTATTTGTCAAGAAATGTGCATGATTGTCAAATAATGTGGCATCTGGAAATACCGTACTGGCTTCCGTACAATCAATGCAATTACTTTCCAGCTTTCCCAAACTATAAACAGCGATACCACTTATAATTGTCAACGCAATTTGACGAAGGAAAAATAGGAAACAAACAGTAGTCAAACTTTCAGAAACTAATCAAAGTAACGGAAAAACGGAAAGCTTTTTTTTATTTTAAAATATCATCAGAATATTATGACAAAAATGTATACACGATCTACGACAGCGTAAATATTTCTATCGTCAAAATTTTTTTTTCTGGAAATTATGTCTTTACAAATTATATGCCCTCTGATGCTTTCCGTGTTATTTATTTCGCGCGTACTTAATTTTCATTCTACACTATTAATTAAAAAAGATCACCATAACTTATAGTTAAGCGAAAACATAACATTATTTTAATTTTAACTTTAAACGATTCAAATGAATTATGAAGCCAATTATAACCGGGCCACGCAGAGCTAACTTAATATAGCGACATATAAACAAGTTTGCGCATCGCATATGAAAATTAAAATTATAAGCACGGACAACAAGCGTGAATCACATAAACTGTTCTTAATTAAAACACGTGTTATTGGAATAAAGATTCATAAGTTTATTTTTTATTTTTTTTCTTATTGAGTCCAATGAGCTGTAGCTATATATAATGATATTAAAGTTTTTAAGACAAAGGAGTATTTCATATTCTGCGCCCTGCAGTGAAACTAGACGCTAAATGAACGAGGTAATTAAAGACTTGGTTTCCATCTAATCGCTCACGATCGCCCGATCGCTGAAAGTGATGTCAGCGATCGTCAGCGATTATATGGAAACACTTTTCTTGAGCGATCAAAACACATGGAAACAGTTGACAGCGATCGTGAACGATCCTCGCATCAATAATTTCAGCGGTCGGGCGATCGGGAGCGATTATATGGAAACACTTTTCTTGAGCGATCGAAACACATGGAAACAGTTGACAGCGATCGTGAACGATCCTCGCATCAGTAATTTCAGTGGTCGGGCGTTCGTCAGCGATTATATGGAAACACTTTTCTTGAGCGATCAAAACACATGAAAACAGTTGACAGCGATCGTGAATGATCCTCGCATCAGTAATTTCAGCGGACGGGCGATCGTGAGCGATTATTTGGAAACCAAATTTTATAAGATGTATTTGATCAAAAGTAAAATGTTGGTTTATATATTTTGTTACTGTAGTTCTGCTCGAGTGCTTCTTTAGGTGGAGATTATTCGTTGTTTGCAGAGCTTTCAGATTTATTATGTCGATCGGATTAGGAAGCTTTTTTCTCAAAGCGTCCGTTAATCTATAAACACGGCTAATTTTAGTATAAATAAAAATAAAGTGTTTTAAAGCTATTTTTGTAGCTTGCTATTCAGTTGTCCAAAACAATGACAATGAGTTTCCAAGAATTGCAGGTACATTTCATGATTTTTTTACGATCAACTTATAACATCAACTTTCTACTTAAAAAGCGTATCTTTTATCATTATTACTGAAATTTTAAACTTTTTGACTCGGTGAAAATTCCTCTCAAATTCTTGTACCTTTTAAATAATTGAAGTCATAAACTAACGTAAGAAAAGAATAGAAGAAGAACACGAAAACGAAAAAAAAAAAAAAAAAAAAAAAAAAAGAAATATATAAAGGTATATGCAAAATATGGATATATGGATAGTTTATTACAGCTGCCTTGCAGCTCTGCAGCTGAATTACACTTTAAAAAATACATAATGTTATACGTTTACAAATACGTCACTTGAAATGTTTCATTGCATTGCAAATTACAATACTATTGCTCATACGTTTAGTCTTTCTATTTATATTGAAGTAATGTTTCTTCCCCAGTGTTCTTCTAGAGAGATTTTTGTCAGGGAGTAGATGGTGAAAGTTTATGTTCAGGGCTGTTCATTCATGAAAGAGCTTGTCTGTGATGACAATATTCAAATAAAATCATAATTTCTTCCCTTTTTTACTTTTTCTTGTCTGATCTTCTGAACATGTTTTTCCAGTTGTCCAAAAATAAACAAATTAGTAACTATTTCATTATGATGCCAAAATATGCCAAAACAATAAACAAAGGCAAAAGAAAATCCCGAAAAGACTCCTATTAGCTAACATGTTTCATAGTTTGTTTTTTCTCTTTTTTTAATTTTTGCAAAGTCTCAGTCTCAACATCTTCAATTCTATTTTATATTTTTTTGTTCATCTTGATTAATTGCTTTCTTCTAAAGTTTTTGTTATTTCCATATATGCCCATCTCTATACATTATAGATTCTTTGGTTTTCATTAGTAAGCATAAAACGTTTGTTTTCCATCAACTTCGGAAAAAAGGTTTTGTCAGCGACATTCATTGTACGTGCGCAGCCTTTTACCGAATAACATTTCCATAGACGGCCTTATTTTTCAAGTTAAGTGGGACGTTCCGTGTGAAATTCTTAAGCACCTTTCAGCAAACTATCAGTGTGAACTCTTCTTTTTCAAGCATACGTTCAACACATTCTCAATTTTGTCAAGAGCTATTGGCAAATCTTTGTGCGTGCTTTAAACATGCTGTTCATTGTAAATCATAAAATTGTGATCGACAAATTCTACTGAAACCCGTTTTCACAAACATTTTTTATGCCTACTAAGTATAGTGTCTATTGATATTTTTGTGAGAGATGAATTATCCTAATTTTCTTGAAACCTTTTTGGCACTTCAGTCAGTGAAATTAATTTGAGAACTTTTTCCCAGAAACACTTATTAACAATCTTCAGTAGTGTTTTTGAGTGACATTGATGGGGAGACTTTTATTTCTGCGCAAGCTTTGAAAAAAAAAAACGCTTCAGCACTTTGCTGCGAAATTTCTTTAGCTACATGCATCTTTGATAAAAGGCTTTTGCCATACTTTCTATTGTAATTTTTTTGAAAAAAACTTGATGTGTGATAAGTTTTTTTTATTTTTGGTCTTAAAAACGCGCGTGTGTTGTGGTTTCGTAAATTTGTGAATTCGGTCACTTTTTGAATCCCTTCTTCCATTGGAATTTTCTGGGAAAAAAGTATGTTTTGGACATTAGTGCAAATTTTCCTTTGTAACATTTTAAAAAGAAAATATGGGTAGTCCAAGTAGTGTAATGTTCTTGAACTGAATTCTGAGCATCTTCTGTAGGTTCGTTGGTGTTTTTTATTGATAGCATTTATGAGAATCATACATTTACTATATCTCAGTGAACTTCTAGCATCGTTTTCAATTTTAGTGGATTTTTATTATTATTATTATTATCGAGTACACTTTCTCAAACTCAATGTGTTCTTTTTTTAAATTATAGTATTTTTCATGATATTTTTAAGACCTTCAAGATTCTCGTTTTGTTTCAAATTCGCACGAAAAGCAAAACTACATACATGTCAACGTTTTTACAACTTGAATGGTCAAAATTGTTATTTTTTCTGTGCTTTTTGAGTATTTGAGTATCAAACATCTTTCCAACACGCTCACCTTATTTTAAATTAGCGCCAAATGAGAGCCACATGTTGCGGGCTGATCGAGGCGAAAAGAGAATTTGTAACGTTACCAGAACACAACATCCTTCACCACAACTAATATGGGATATTATATATAAGTTAAAAAGGGGTTAAAGTCAAATAGAGTCGCTGTCTTAGTTTTATTAGCACGATTATTCATATTATGACTGAACGGTTTTTTAACGGTGTTCTTCATGCATTTATGAATAGCCTAACAACCCAGGATGGACAAAAGCGTGGCACATCATTAGCAGTGACTTTGTTCGTAAATGATCGAAAGCGTGTACAAATATTAAAGAAACCTATTTAAGAATTTTATAATAGCAGGACTTTAAAAGGACTACAATTGATTCAGTTTATCTTTTTTTTTCTGGGAGAGTCAATTGATTTTTGTTCTAGGAGTTACTAAAAATATTTCAGTCATGATCGGATGACATCATTGATGGCCTCGTCACTGGTTTTCTAATGATCGGGAACTTACAAATTACTGATTACGGAATTAGGGAAAAAGATAAGGAAAACAGGATCCATTTTAACTTCATGGTTACGACATGTTAACTATATGTATTCTTTGGTATTTCATTAGCTAGCTTTGGTTTTGATTGTTTGAAACTGAACTAAAAATATAGGAGATATTAAGTAATGGGAAATAACCAACATGAAACCTCAATTTTTTTTGAAAAAAAAAAAAAAAAAAACACCTTGATTTTTTTTTAAATAAATTGAAGAAGCGTGTCACTTTAAGGTAATTAACTTTGTCCTTAAATTATGACTGACATTCTAAATTAACATTAAAAGAAAGATGGATATTTGTTTTAGCGCAAAATCTACACAATTGCTAAAATCTTGGACTTTTATTGAATGTTATAAAATTGCACTTTTTGGGGCTCCAAACAGTTAAAATAATGATAATGTTGAAAATCTAACAACGCACCAAGTTAAATATCTTGTTCAGCGATGTTGGGTATGGCCAAGTGGTTTAAATAAAACCACGTTTGTTTTGTTGTGTTTGTGTATTGTTGTAAGCTGTTCAGTGTTTTCGTTTTTTCGAATTTAATTGATCAAAAATCATAAGCTAAAGGAAGATGACTTTAATATTTTTGTTAAAAAAAATCAATACGACAAAATAGAGAAAATTGAATTAGAGGTAGAAATGTCGTTCAAAAGTTCAATAATTTTTGTTTCCTCAATTTGTCTGCTTTCTTTGTTTTAAGCATCCATTGAATTGGGTGAAGCGAAAACAGTCAAATGAATTCAATTACAATTAATTTGAAGGAAATTAGTAGACGTGGAAATACCAATGAAAGTCAATAAAATGATACCCAGCTGTAGACACGTTTGAAATCAAACTACTTTTGAAAAAAAATACTTTTTGATATTTCAACGAACTATAAGCGCCAACGCCAAAAGTAATAATAATTCTATAATGCGAATAATGGTTATAAAAATATGCTGGATAAAAGGAAAAAAAAAAAAATCATGCATGTGGGCTCGCGGCCCGTTCAGTTCAGTTTGTTTTGTTTAAAGTTTCAATTCTCGAATGGAAATGATATTAGATAATCTATTTGTTTTTAGTTCCCTTTTCTCTGGTCAACTTGTCACAATTTTATAGTTGATGGCAGAGAACTTCAAAGGAACATAAGAAGAAACATAAAACAAAATAAAGAAATGTGGGAATGCAAAAAAAAAAAAAAAAAAAATCCTATGTCCTTACGATGAGTAACACTAATGAGATGATCTCAGGGAAATTGTAAGAATTAAAATTCCCACCAAAGCTCTTGACTATTGGTGTAAACACATTTGTACGATAAATAACTTATAATAAATTTCCACCTGAAAACAGTTAACTTCAAATAAGTAATGATTAAAAACGAGAATGAAATGAAGGTAAAAAAAACAGTGATGGGGATAAAAAGAAAACTTATGAACCTATTACCAATTTCTTCTCGATAACAATTAAGTGCAAAATATCTTTAAAAAAGTGAGCTAAAGTCAAGAAAAATGCAAAAATAATAACAACAATAATAAAAGTGCACTTGTCATCCTACCGCTGTCTTGTTCATAGTTTTACAGTGAATAATAAATTCTAATTTTGAAATTTCAAAATGACAAAAAAAGTAATAAAATAAAATAAACATTAAAAAATTTAAAAAAATCAACTGGAATAAAAAATATGAAAATATAGAGATAGGTCTACTTACCATATTCATCGCTTACATATTTTGTTCCATGGACGTTGAGTAAAAGGATACTGCCTATCGCAAAGAATACCAAAGTTTTCATACTATGCATCTTGGTCCTCACTGTCCGGTAACCACCAAGCCTGCTAGTTGTGGTTGCTTTCTATGTTTAAGTAGTGCGTCACTCGCCAAGGTATACCTCAACCACCGCAGGCTATCTTGACTATTCTTGATCGCTCGTCTTTAGTTTTAACTCCTTCGAGTGCTGTAAGTTCTGAAAGGGCAACAGCAAGATAGTCTGTTATAAAAAATTGCTATAATATCAAGCTTACGTAATTACATAGCCGATCGATATTAATTACTTTCGCTCGTTTAAATCCTTCCGGCTATGTAATCGATTCCATTGTAAGGATTCAAAGGTGGTTATTTTAGTCATGCGATGGGATTGGGCGTAAGGTTTAAATGGAAGTAATGTTTTGAGCAATTAGAATCGACCAAGTATGGTATTAGGAACAGGCGGAGCTATAATAGTGAAATATATTAATAAAGCGCGGTAAAATGAATAAGACTAGCGGTTAAATTATGATTACGATTGACTATAGTATCATAGTATTAAATGTGGAGCTTTTACGTCGAGATATGCTAATATGTAAAGAGTAAATGGTTAGAATCATTAGAATTAACTATGTTACCCGATTAATTTAGACGGCAAAGGTATAGGATTGAAATATGGTAATTATTTTGTTGAATGACAGTAAGTTTTTTTTAAACATATGAAATTGGAATATGCTAATTAAAAATGATCTAGTTATTGGGGTGACATGAAAATACTTAGCCAAAATGTTACTAACGATACCATAAAGATAAATTCTAGATACTTTAGCTCAGTAAATTCCTAGATAAATATATTCCGCAAAACAAACATTTCCATAAGTACTTTATTTGCTTGTCATGTTTCGGCCGCTTGCAGCCAACGGATGATCAAGGGGATACATATGTACAAATAGAAAAAAAAAACTTGATTTGTTTCTGCCAGACCCGTATCTTTTTGTTCTTCTTAATTCAAGAGTGAAGTAAAAAAGTAAAGAAAAAAGTAAAGACCCTTTATTTAACGTTGGTAGTTTCTTTACAATACGGTATACTTCCAGGAAGCCGACAGAAGGCTAATTGAAATTGAAACTGAACGTTGTCAAGAATCCTAACTTACTAGGAGACAAACCAGTTGGCTATATACACTAAGCATGGTTGAGGAATTATATTTTGATAAAATTAGGACTCAGATAAATGCAATTTCTGTGGCCAGAGAGGGAATAGAACCTAGGACCGCCGGATTGCGAGACCAACATCCTGACCACTCGGCCATGCTACCTACAATGCTCCGCTTTGGAAGTGAGTTGGTCTAGTTTGGACGATTTCGTTCTCTACAAATACAAAGACTACCTCCTGTCATTTTAAGTTTTACATCAATAGAACTATCTACTGAAGCGAACTCGAGGTGGATTTATTACTATAGAGAATGCTTATGGTATTTGTACAATATTAAAACACAAAGGCACCGTTAGAACTATGATAATAGCTTTCGCTTATGAAGTATACAGATGGTTTGTGTTAGCGGATATTGAAACAAACCTCTTTCGCAATTTGAACGCCTTTCCTTAATGGTATCCATAACAAATGTATTTTAGTAATTGATTTACTTATTCCGAGGTTAGGAAGACCCACCGCATCGTTATAACTAAAAAGTAATAATAATAATAATAATAATAATAATAATAATAATAATAATAATAATAATAATAATAATAATAATAATAATAATAATAATAATAATAATTTAAGAATAATTATGAAAACAATAGCAATACAATAACGCTATTGGAGTTCCCTGCTGAAAGTCGCGAAACTCTTCAAAGAATGTAGCTATATAGATATATATTACATAATGATAGAATCGATAAAATACAAAATCGATTAGTTATTTTTTAACTATAAAATTCAGAAATAATTTACATAGCAACAATAATTGCTTAAATATAATTACTAAAACCTGATTTAATATATCATAAATGAATAATAAATAGCTATTAATATTATGTTAAAGTTAAAGACTATATGAATTTGCTTCAAGCGATGAGCCTGAAAAATCCATTAATAGAATAAGAAACTAGTGTCTTAAATATGTAAATCTGGTGTCATTTTTGATAATTGAATGCTTAAAAAAATGGTTTCGGTAACAATTGAGACATTTTTGTTTCCGCCTACATTTAACTTCCCTTTCTGTTGATTGTGAGACTGAACATGCACAGCACTACTTCACTAATTCACTAAGCTATAAAAAGTACAGTCAGTTTAAACTGGTTGTTACCGATATAAAGCACTCATTTTTAGTGCGACATTTTCTTGTTTTTGTTTTAATCACTGAAATGCTTCCTTGTAAAATTCGTTTATTCACGCCTCATTCAGAGAATTACGAGCACTAGGAACAATACTTCCGTTGCTGAAGTTGATGCTATATATTTAGTAAATTGGAAATTGTAACTGACACTGTGACTGAATCGTTCATCTAAATCCTGGTTTACATATGATCGAGAACGATCGAGAACGGTCCCAAGCGATCGGAAAAAAAATCGATCATAGGAAAACCATTGTTTTTCGATCCTACGACCGTTTTCGATTCATATATGATCGCGATCAAAATCGTTCAAAAACAGTCGTAGGATCGAAAAAATTTAGTTTCCCCAAAATCAATTTTTTTTTTCGATCGTTTGCGACCGTTCTCGATTGTTTGCGATTATATGGAAACCAGGCTTAATCGGTTAAGCGAAACAAAACTAAACGTGTACAAATTTTCTCGTATTTTCAAGTTATTTATTTATTGGATCGGGATCGACAGAAAGTGACTGATCCATCTATAATTTGATAAATGTGAAAAATTTTCTGTTGCCTCAAAGTATATATAATACCAAAATAACTTTTGATATCTACGTGCCTTTATTGTATTCAGTTTTGGTTCTGTGACAGATTTTTGTGGCCAACTTTATTTCTAGGAAGCAAATCCAGTACTATTTTCGTAAACATGCTTATTAACTAATAAAGTCGATAATTTTATTCATTTTTTAAATTCGAGTGATTGTACGAAGCGTGAATTGGGTTGTCCACTAGTCATCTTCTCTGACTAAAAAGGGACATGATATTTTTCTCTTAACATTTCTTTCATTACTACACACAGAACGCATTCACAAATTACTACTTTACTATGTTCTCTGACTGCTTTTTTCCTCTTTTTTCCTCTATCGTTATGATTATATTTTTGGTACAAATCATTACAAATTCTAAGATGAAAAAGATAAAATACAGCACATTTTATTGCTGTAAAATATCCATGTGGTAACAAAATATCAGCGTGATTATAATATTTTTTTTTTGGCTCCAGTATTCAGGAAAACACCCTGCGCTATTTAATATATTTAAAAAAAAATTGGAGACGCCATAAAGTCGCTATTTTTGGTAATTGTGCCCTCTTTATTAAGAGTTTAAAGATACTTGTTGTGGTGAGATTGTGGGATTAATATGATAACATCGAAAACATCTTTAATTGTAAAATTGGAGTCAATTCAAATATTTGTTTACGTTATTTTTGCACTTCACTTAATGATATTGTTTTTGAAATTGACTGTTATGTTCTTATATTGATGGTTTACTGAGTAACAAGCCAACGGTTAAGAAACAGTAATTGTTTAACTCTACAGTTGTTTGTATAGCTTCAAAGTTATAAGGCCTTTCAAGTTTATAGAAATTTCCTAATGTCACATTTCTAATACTACTTTTCCATCCTTGAAAGATACGAAGAATGTACCCTTGGTTATGCAAGCTACCCATCTCGTTGAGCCTTATAATTTTGTCTGTTTTTATAGGTCTGTAAATATATAAATGATGTATAATCAAACGACATTTAATTTATTTATTTACATATAGATGATATCCATTCGTTTAAATCGCTGAGTTGCTGCAGTTTCGGATGTATTTTTGTGCTTCATATGAAATTTACGTTATCGCTTAATGTGACTGTTTTTCGATTGGTAATATAGCTAGTTCCTTAAACATATGCTGGAGTCTGAAAGAAAAGAATAAAACACTGTACAACCGTACAACTTATAGACATGCATATTCTATAAATTAAACGAATTATGTGACCATGGTGCCGAACAATTCTTTGCGCAACTTCCATCTACTAATTTGTTTATGCGCGTCACTGTTTGGTTTGAACAGCTTTATCGGTTAAACTCTTTTTGAGTTATTTTTGTACAAATTGGAATGATGAGACGCGACAATTATCAATGTAAAATTGTCCTATATAGTCAAAGCCATACAGGTGAAGCGCAAATACCTTGCTATTGACATTTTAATTAATACTTACGGGGGGGGGGGGGGGATTCCAGGGATAAGCGATCGGAATATTTTAAAAATAAAATATACCAAAATCATTGTGTCAGTGTTATGAATAGCTGGGTTTAATCCCTAAAAGATACCAAAATCAGGAGTTTCAGTGCTATTCAACCCCTAAAAGATACCTAAAAGTGAGGATTTGGCAAATCTCAGATTTTTAAACTTTAAAAGAGACCAAATCGCTGATTTTTACCCGCCATAAAAGATACGACGGGCATCCCCGATCATTTACCCCCCAGTATTTCGTTTTGAAGAAACAAAATATCTAAAACTGTTCTGCACACGTTACCGTTTCGAGAAAGGGGAAAACATTGCACAGGTAATATATGATTTGGTCACATTGACTCTATTGCGCGGGGACAGAATGTCGCCAAATCAATCAATCAATCAATCAATCTTTTTTATTTAATACTTGATTTGCAACTATTACAATGCCATACATGAATACAGACGTGGTTTAAAGTACAGACTACCTATAATAACTTTAATAATTTAGATGAGATACATAACTTACATTTGATGAAAAATAAAAGTTGTCCAGTTGAAAGACAATTTAGTCAAAAACAAAGTCATGTATAGTTTTTAAGAAATGACTCAAAATGTACAAAATAACATTACATGTAACTATGTAACACGTGCAGCTTTCATCGTTTTTTAAGAAAACTGAAAACTTGACTTATTCAAATGACATTGTTTGCTACATTATAGGCCGGTATCATATTGCTCAGGAGACTGTGTACTAGTCTTCAAAAACTAAGCAAAATTTATTAGAAAACATCCTCACGAAACGAAAGCACGAAGAGAAATATCATTACTCTGTAATTTTAGTTACATTTTTTGCTTATATTAAATATATGAAATACAAATGTTTTGGAAGGACATTGTCCCTCCACTACGTACATTTCTTGTAGTATTCAAGTCCCAATATATTTATCTGTATTTATCCGACTTTAACCAAACTTTCATCATTTATTCATTTTAACAAATTGTTAATGATTTTAAAAAGTGATGGATGGTTTCAATAATTTGCATTTTTTAAACTAAAAACCAGTCCCTATTTGAATGTGATACCGGTCAATTTCAACTGGACAACCTTTTCAAGGATAGTTGTTTAAAATTTTGTACAATATCAGGTACTAAGAAGGTATCATAATCAAGCAAGACTTGCGATGATCGATCATGTTGATCGACCGTAACCGCCGCTAATTTGCAGAGCAAATTCCTTCGATCAATTTAGGCTGCCGCCATGCAGAACTATTAATATTTGTGCGCTTCAATTCTTTGCCGTAATTTCATTAATTATCCCTATAGATATTTCATAGTTCCGCAATATATGTGACACCGCATTTATTCTATTTTTGCGACTGCATAATTTCTTTTAAGCTGAAATCGTTCTAAGCATATTAACTTAATGTTTTTCATTTTTTAGTTGATTCATATATGTGAGCATATAAACCGACTTTGTTGCAACTCCTCTTGAATATATTATCTTCATAAACTAATATCAGGAATCATTCTATGTATAACAGAATCCAAGGTGACTCTTAAGTATTTTGATTGCCACTATTCAGTAATATTGGCCCCCAGAAATTACCAAGTACAGTTCAGTTTCAACTGTAAAGTCTTTTATTTTGAGCTTTTTGTAGCATTTGCACCAATTTTGCACCGAATCGAAAACATGGCGGACTGTGCGGATCAGTGTACGGGAACGAGATAACAGAAATGGGGCTAGTCAGTCGTCGCACATCGAAAATGTTTGGTGCTGATCCTTATGTTGTAACGGTTAGAAAGATTTCCATGCGTTTTGAACTAATTTTCAACAACAACAACTAAGTCCAAGCGTGAACTTCTCGTGCGTGAACTTCTCAAGCGTGAACTTAATTATCCCGCTGCAATTCTTTGCATGGGCTCACATTGAGCACATCATCCAACTCGCCAATTTGCTGGCTACCTATATCTTATATTGTAACCACTCATGTAGTTTCTACCTTCAATCAAGTTAATTTTTTATGTCTTTGTTAGAAAAGTATTGTGAGACTAATTAAATTTATATAATTTTAAGTCGAAAACGTTTTATTTTTGAAATTTAACAATTCATTTATCAATTGTAAATACACAAATGAATTTATATTATATTGTATTCATTATTTTGTTTTGGATCCGCCATCTTTAATGTACAACTTGGATAATGGATATTCCGATTTAGTTTTATCATTATATTAAGAGACATAACTTTAATATCATGCACGTCTCTAATTATATAGAATGTTAATGCTTTTACAAATCAAGATGGAGACCTTTTATGATATCTCTCACTTTTGAAATGGTTTTGTCATCTTTCTGTTTTTATTGTACTGAAATTGGTGGATTTAATTTTGCACTGTGACAGTAGAGTAGCCAATCAGAGTACGCTATAGAAGTGTGGATAAAATAACTGCACTATTTACACCAGCTTGTAAAAAAAATCACATACAACGAGTAGCAATATCCAGCGATATTTTTCCCTGTCTGAGCTATCAGTCTGGCAATATGTATATTTTATAGTTTAAGGTATTTTTCATAATACTTGTGTTATTCACCATTTGTATTCATTAATTTTATTTCATTTTGAAGTGCATTTGATAGTATATGAATATTAATTGATGGGGATTTACTACACCTGTTCAGAGTCAGTTTGCATGCAATGTATCCTAAATTTGAGAGAGATTACTGAATATGCTACACTAACTATGGCTTTATATTTATTGTTATTATTGTTATTATTGCATATCAAGCTTCCCTTAAGAATGTTGTCGTTTTCTATCAAGACTCACATATTTCCTTATAAGGATTGTACCTACCATATTTGGGCATTGGAGTAATTCGGCAATGCGAAAAAAGCGATTTTTCTCGCAAAATCCTTCACATTTTTATAGTTTTTTTGAGTGAAAGCATACACAACATTTTTATTTCTGGCCGAAAATAGACTGTTAAACATGGCAGGACCGCTGTGATTATTATTATTATTAATATGTATTCACCAATTTCCACTGGGAAGTATTTCAATATTTCAAAATATCTTTTCATGAGGGGGGGCATTGGATGGTACTGAAGATCTCAACACCGCAACAGGGAAACAAAGCAAAAACAAAAAACAATCTCAAAAACAAGCTGAAAAAAATTATTGGATCTAAAATAACAACAACAACGCAGGAGAAAAAGGCGTGTTTTTGATTAAGGGAGTCTGGCTTTATCTCGACTTTGATAATTACATCAACTGTTTTTGAATATTGGCTATATATACTGACTTTAATTAAAGTTCACATCGCTTTCCGGCTGAGTATCATAATTTATCTGCCAAAGAAGCAATTACAAAATTCAATGTCATTTTAATAATTAATTATTTAGCTGCTGATAAGCTTTTTGCTCTATCTAGTTGTTAAGTACTTATTAGGTTTTCCACAAAAGGAAGGGTGTAAATAATTTGATTGTAGAAGTTCTTCAATTTCGATTCGCAATCGAAGAAGGATATTTGGCCAAGATCATGACATGATTGGAATGGTACGTTAATCATAACAGATTCGATAAGTATAGAAAATTCCTAATAAAATCGTCATAACAGCAACGAAGTAGTACCACCGTTATTCAACTAATTCTTTATTCAATATTTTAGCTCATTTTATTATTATAATTATATATATAAACCATTCCAAATATGGATATGAAGCGATGGCTGTGCGGACAACTTTTTTTAAGGCATATATAGGTCATAAAATTATAGTGAATTACACTCGAACCATTTATTTAGCTTTATATTTTGAACTTTCTACTTCTTTAAATTCTCTAAAAAGAGGGACTGAACACAAATGCACTGAGTTATCCAAATGAAAGGGTTTTAAAATCTATTTACTTAAAGGATGCATGTTAAAAAAATGTCAAAAGCACAAAGTGTTCACGGTTTTAATAGTGTCCTAACTGTAGTATGATAAATCCAGAAAAACATTTTATGCGCAAATGTCATGTTCTTCATTCTGTACTCAGATGTTTCCACTCGATTTAACATTTAATAATCACTATGTGAATATTTGTCTTTAGTTTTAAGACATTAAAACCAAGGTCAAAGACAATTACGATAAAAAGTTGTTAGAACTTTATTGTTTTCATTATGATTTCTAGATTCTAGAGAGTTAAACTCAAGGACGTCATTCAAGGATTTCAAGCAGTACTTTTCAGCACGACCCAAATATTATTTCGCTTTCCTGAAAAGGCATAGGGGCTCTTAAAACTTTTGTAGAAGCTCTTGTGATTACGATTAAAAGTTCTTGGAAAGTTAATAAAACATTCTTAGAAGCCATCATGTAATATTCAATAGACCCGGCCCCTTGGTAGGGCCCACTTCAAATTTTTCAAGTTGTTAGTGTTGTTTTGGTCAAAGTTTCTATAGGCTCAGAAAACCTCTAAAAATATTAATCACAATTTAGGTACTTTATCTTCATCACGTTGAATCAAAAAGAGTAACACCAGTCTTCCTTAGATGGCATGGTCAGGGAAATAAGTTCTTAATCAGCTCTAGTATTTTAAATAATAGCGGCGAGTCCAAATCGTTGAATTTACTTAAAATTATTCATTTAATAAAATGTATGAAATGTTTTGGCTTTGAAAACTGTTTTGGTAGAGTCTAGTCTAGATTTTTCTTTCTCACTCCAAGAGTGTGTGATGAAAACGTCTTTTTTATCAATTGGTTTATCAAGGTTTATATATCCGCCCTTTAGTTTCAGTGCAGTCTTTGAAATTTTTACCTCTCTTTGCGTTAGCATATGATGGAAACTCAATTATCGGTTTGAGGGAAAACCGGCTGTTTAAAGGAGAACAAGCACCTATTTCAACTAGACAACTGGCTATATTTACCTTGTTTTTTTTTATTAAAGCGACCAATTAAAGTTTTCCTCCTTAACCCTTTTCTTCCCATGGGGGTTGTATTTTGTGATTTGTCAAGAATCGCAAATGAGAGACTCCGCTAGCAGGGAGATGTTTAATTAGTTTTTAAGGAAATGGATATAAATAATCTTTTAACAGTTAAATTTTGAAGACTTAGTACATGTAACAAATTTTTTACAAGACTTACATCATGAGACAAATGATAAGTAACTTTTTATTTATTTACATGCTTCATCCACGATGAATCAAACAATCCTTTTCACTCTATGTAACAAATTGTTTATATTGAGATTGTAGTACTGCTTTTCCAATTAATTCAACACAGTAAACAATAGTAATACTGTGTTCAAAAGACAATTCCTAAGCTTAAGAGATATTTTAATTCCATATCTCATGCTAGGCCGCTTTTAATATGAGGTAATTTGTTCCAGAAAGTATTATGATCAAACCCATTTTTATCGGTTTTGAACGTTGTGTGTTCCCTTTAATCTCCCTCTTTCCTTCCTTTTGAAGGAGGTAAAAGCCAGCGACACTATTTTGTTAATTTTCATTTAGCCCCTCCCCCTCAGCCTTGCTGAGTTCCAAAGTTTTAACATTATCAATTGCAAACCGATACAGTGTTAATTGAATGAGATTCTTCTTCCTTCGTGGTGTTCCCTGTTAATATTCTCCATCTTTCATCTTATTTCGGAGATGAAAAAGCTGCTGCTTGCATGCATGGTAAAAAAATTTCCCCGGGGGACTCCCATTTAAAGTATCAGGAATGCTCATCGGAAATTTCCAAAAATATTTCTAAACAGATACGAGCCGTTATTTAAAAAGGGCGTGGCCAAGCAAATTTTCAAGAGATTGTTAAAAACGTTTAATAGCAGCACTAGTTCAACACAAAGACCGCTTGGATTGTTTGAATGATAATTTTAGAAATGCCCACTCAATTTCCACGTTTATTGCACTAAAAAATCCCTACCATTTA
The DNA here is from genome assembly GCA_918843875.1 of Diadumene lineata. Taxonomy (NCBI): domain Eukaryota; kingdom Metazoa; phylum Cnidaria; class Anthozoa; order Actiniaria; family Diadumenidae; genus Diadumene; species Diadumene lineata. The sequence goes on from OU974084.1 coordinate 9,336,418, forward strand.
AACGATTTGAGTCATTTGAAATTTCCACATTATTTGCGCAATTCAATTTATATTCTCAATTTATTTCCTTTACGGTATTGTCATGACCTAATAACATAGTACAATTTTGAAATGCTTCATCAAAAGAACAATTTGGATTCACCCAGATGGCCGAGTTGTACAAAACTGTTATCTTTTTTAATAAAGTGAAATAACGGTATCCATTAAGCTGATTAAGCAGGTTTAGTCGTACCACCTGTGCTTCTGTCGAAAGATTCTTTATTTGCTTACTGCTATAAAGGGTTTCCTTAAAACTACCGATAATAAAACTGTTATTGACCTCCCGGATTGTGTTTTTAAATAAGTAAATCCATCGCAGAAAAGGTTTATTACTTTTAGTGATTCTTAATAACGGATCTTGTTGACAGCCTTTTCTAGTTATGTATGACTCAACAGGATTTATACACTTAGGGAACTGCTGGAGAGACTCTTAGCCATATTTTCAGAATTGGATTGTGTGTATAATTTCCACTTCAATATTTATTTTGTGCAGTATTTCATATGATTTTTCAAGTTATTTTTACACAGCTTCAACATTAACGGAACGTTTTTAATTTCTGTATGACATAAAATTACTCTTTCAAATTTGGGGAAACGAAAGATGTAAAAATATATTAGTATATTGTGATTTAGATTTAGATTTGGTATATTATGATTTTTTTGTAAACGATGCGACACATACATTTCTTTTCGTCAAATATTTTGCGCAATAACACTTTAAAAATTTGTAGTGAAATGTTTCCTGAATATATATAGTTCATTAATTTCTCACTTCATATGACAAACAATTCATACCAGACAGAGAGCTAATCTGTTCAATAAAAATGAATTATTTTTGTATGCATGTTACTGAAATGAAAGTGACATGGATCTTGGCTAGTTTTTATTTTCGGGTTTCCACACTCTGAATAATCATCGATAACACTGAAATGTTATATGTGCATCTTCTATAGGAAGTTCTTTAGTTTGCTTGTTTGTTTCTTCTCAGTAAATGGGTTTTGCCACAGCGGGACAAGAACATCTGTGAAAATTTTTATTACACAAATTAAGGGCGGCAAAGACTAATGCGTGTAAACGTTTTGCATTTTCAGGTTTCAGATGGTATTGATATTTATTTCAGTATTTATAATTTTGGCATATATTTTTCATGAGAATCGTTCATGATCGTATGTGGAATCACATCAGAGCAGAATTGACTCCAGCGATACACTGTATAAAAGTATTATATTTTCTGCTTTAATAAGGGTAGTATGTATGAAATATTTGTATGAGATTAACTTTTCACAAACCATTGAAAGATAGCAGCAGCTGTTCAATTTCAAAGTAGATATCTGGCTCAAACAATGCATTTCTAGATCACAAGACTTTCACAAAAAAATTCAAGAAGCACCCAACACCAAGCCTAAATTAAACTCAATTAAGAACAGTTTCGGTTTTAATTTATAGTAAGAAATATAAATTGTCAAAAAGAAAACTTCTGAAAATGGTTGCATCTAGTGTTAATTTGGGCTGATAGTTCTATGCAGCTTTAGATCAATATTATAGCAAACAGAAGAGCAATGATAATAACCATATTCAGTACTAACAACGCCCCGAAATGTTTTACACAAAAATGCAATTATTCATAGCATAGTGCATATGCATGCTTGAAAAATGTATTCCAACAACACACGACTTTCGCTAAAACACTACAAGAAACAAGAAACCACACCGATTTCTAAATTCTAACGTTTAAAGTAATATATACAATTATAGCAAAACATGCAAAAAATCGTTTTAACAATACGTTTCAAAAAGACGAGTTTTTCACAAAACATCACAGCTAGGCAACTACCACACCCATTATTACTGTCTAAACATTTAGAACATAATGAAATACAACAACATTATATTAAACTTTTTCGATTTCAAAGAAAATGATACTCACTTTCCCACGCAAACTTGCTGAGACCTTCAAAGTTTTGAAGCTATGCTTAAAGAGAGGCCTTATCTAATATGCATTCAGTTTTATAACGGCCCTTAAACTTCTCAAATTGTAGCAGATCATAGACAACATCCAGCTGTGTGTTAAAAAAACATTGGCTATAGGTTTATTAATAATGTAAAAGGCCCCAACATCTGAAAGAGATGTGTTATAGCTTGTAAAATCAGACATGCTGAGATAGATTTATTAGACGATAGTCTGAATTTTATCAGAAAAGTCTGTCTTATTTTCAATGGAGAGTTTTTGTACAATAATAAGGAGCTCATTAGTTTTTATTGTTATAATATTAAATAATGCAAAACTAAGTTATACTACAAAGCACATTGGTTGGTATTTAATTTACCTGTTTGTAGGTCGTTATTTTCCTTACTTAACCATTACTGCATTATATTTTTCCTCCATTGTGAAGGTTTTTATTCCTTTTTTTTTTCTTGATTTCAATCATGACTGCTTTCGCCTCTAATAGTTTAACTCTTGGTTATTGCGGTGAGCAGTTACAACTCTTATAATCATCAAAACTTTTGCAGTAAATTGTTGTTGTTGTTGTTGACTGAATACAAAAAAATATTTTTTAGCTAATTTAATATATGCTTATATGAAGATTTTGAAAATTGAAAACAAAAACTCACACAAACTTTCTAAAGCAAACCTGTATTAATTTTCTCATTATTTTCACTAAAAATGTTATTCACATTCAACATTTTTAGGCTCACGCACATGCATTGAGTAATAATAAAAGGATGGTCGATTTACCAAAACATAACAAATTATATAGAGATTTTATGATTTTATTCCTGCCTGCCTTTGCATATTTGTGTTTTTATTCAAGGATTTAAACCTTGTTTTAACATTGAATTGCGTATATTTTTTATCCTGTCTGCTGTTTCATATTTGTGTTTTATGCAAGGATTTAAACCTAAGATCGTTTTAACATTGAATAGTGTATATTTTGTGATTTTATTCTTGTCTGCCTTGTCATATTTGTGTTTTATACAAGGATTTAAGGTATCAGGGGACCTTAGAAACCGATGTCCACAAAACGCCTCATAGCGAGCGAACTATTATAGTTACTACCACATTTTCTTAAAGCTAAATAAATGGAGATTACAATGGTATAAAAAATATTTTGATGTGATCCATTGATTATTTTTAGTTGAGTGTTTTATGACCGCCTCTTTTCATGGAGTTCCAGGAACACAGGATTACTTTACATAAACTAACAAATGGCATTATTTTTTAGAGGAAAGTCCGAGCTCAAAAACAGTGTCTCATTTTTTTGATTAACGTAGTCTTTGCAAAAATATTCGCTGTTAAATTTGAAAAGCGTCATTTTTAGCATTTTTTGGCATTAATCGGTAATAATTCACAAACGCGGCAAGATATAAAAAATCTGAAACACGGTTTTTATGTCGACATAAGCTACATCGATGCAAAATTTCAACGGCAATCGATTGAAATCCCGTGTTCCTGGAACTTAGGGAAAAGAGGCGGTCGAGAATCACGAAACACTTATTGAAAAAAATAAGAATCAATTTTATCAAAATAATTTTTATACCATTGTAATGTCCATTTATTCAGCTTTAACAAAATGTATACTTTGATAGTAGTAACTATAATATTTCGCGCGCGATAAGGCGTTTTATGGACATCGATTTTTAGGGTCCCCTGATACCTTAAACCTGAGACGTCTTAGTGGAGCCGGTACTCTCTCCGACAACACTTTAAAAACCCAAAGTGACCAGCCCCGCTGTGTGCTTAAAACACCAGTGGCACAAAATCGTAGGCAAAAATTTACAGTTTGATGCGATGAAAATTATGTGATATACGTCATAACGCGCGCATCTCAGATTTGGACTTTTTTAGCATGTTTTGCTGCTATCAGCTTATAATAGTGATAATAATAATATTAGGTTTTTATATTGCGCTTTTCTATGCTAATATTCAAAGCGCATTACAATGACATTTAAAAATTAAGACAATCAATAATAGTTTATCTTACAATATTAAAATATACCAACTATACAAATAGCAATGTGGTTGTTTTATAAGATGCCTACATGTGATCCGATGGAATTGTTGTGGTACTCTCATACCGTGCGCGATTCAGATGTGAGTTTTGATTGGTATTGATGCGCTATGTGTCCTATGTGCATAATTAGCGTCTTGCATTGCATATTGGCTTTGGTCTGAGAATAATGCAAACTATAAAAATAGCGTATTTAATGTGGTTATTTTATGAGATGCCTGCATTTGATCCGATGGCATTAATGTGGTACTACTGCACCCGATTCAGATATAGTTTGATTGGTATGTCTAAGCCCAGTTCTACAATATACATCATTAGCTATGTATATTGACCTTGGTCTGAGAATTATGCAAACTATACAAATAGCGTATTTAATGTGGTTGTTTTATGAGATGCCTACATTTGATCCGATGGAATTGATGTGGTACTCTCATACCGTGCGCGATTCAGATGTGAGCTTTGATTGGTATTGATGCGCTATGTGCATAATTAGCGTCTTGCATTGCATATTGGCTTTGGTCTGAGAATTATGCAAACGATACAAATAGCGTATTTAATGTGGTTGTTTTATGAGATGCCTACATTTGATCTGATGGAATATGATGTGGTGCTCTTATACCGTGCGCGATTCAGATGTGAGGTTTTATTGATATGTCTACGTTCTTTGCTACTATATAGATGATCATCTTTGCATATTGGCCTTTGCCTGAGAATCATGCAAACTATATAAAGCTATTCAGTCTTGAAATGATTGTCCAGTTGATATACTGATTTAACGAATAGCAAATTCATTTGCATATCTCATGATTTTTTTTTATTTTTTTAAGAATGATGTGTCAAAATGTACAAAATAACTTCAACACATAATTATTAATAATAAACTATATAATATGTGCAGCTTTGGGTTTAAGCAAGAAAACTGAAAACCTAATATATATATAAATGGCATTGTTATTCGCTAAATCAGTATTTCTTAGCGTATTGAAATGTATTTTATTTAAGAGTCACATGCTTGAACCGATGGAGCTGGCATACTGTGCCCATTTCAAATAAGGCTTTTGATTGGTATGTCTTGCCACTGCCGTTCATGTTAAGATTTTCTATATGCTTTATCTAAGAAACCCATATCCGAACAATGCGTATTTTGATATGTGTTTGCTTTATTTGTGGTATTTACGGACAGTTTGTTCCGATAATCGATGGATTGATATACCCTAGACACTGTGCGTATTCGCAGATATGTATTTTTAATTATTTTTGATATCTTCCTTGATTGATTTCCTATCATATTTTCTATATTCGTATATCGTCTTTATCTAAGAAACAAACTATACAAAGCGCATTGATTTGTGGTTGATTTTTGTGGTATTTTCAATTTGATCCGATTTTAGATCGAATTAATATTAGCTACTCTGGAGTTGAGAAGGGACTGCGCTGTACATTGCATTGGTGAACTTTCAGGGACGTGCGACGTTTGCTGCACTAAATGCTTCTGTATGTCAAAATGTGATGAGAATAAAAAAAATTAAAAGGAGACACTTCTTATTTCAATAAGAGCAACTGAGCGCGCGCTAAACGTTCAAAATTAAATAACGTTATGACGTCATCCGTGCGTCGGTTATAAAATGGATAAATGCTAAACAGATTATATGGAGTGGATTGAGTGGATAACTTTATTCAGGCATCGTACAATTAGCCCGTGTGCTCGTAATGACGTAGCTATCGACGAATACAAACGCTTCTCAGTATACAATGTTCACACTGTTGTAAGTCTTTGTTATTCATGTTCCAACCAGACAGTGATTGGCTCTTATTTCAATAGAATCTGTTGTGCTGTGGTTGGCACATTAACATAACAATTGGTTTGTGAGGTGTTTGTTTGTAAACAGTGAATACCGCTTTAGCCGTTTTCGTATGAGTGGGAAACGGTACGGTATGGTGTCATAGCGGTAGCCAGTTTTGAAGAAAACATTTGAATCGTGCACCGTACCATCTACAGTTTCCCATTAATACGAAAACGACTTTAAGCACAAACTGTGTGAAACGCGAGTACGTCTAAAAATGCAAATTCAATTAGCCGGTTTCATATTGAAAAAGGGACTGGGTTCTAGTCTTCAAAAACAAAGCATAATTCAGTAAAAAACACCTTCACATTACAAAAACACAAAGATAAACATCATTATTATGCTATTTTAGTTAATTTGCTAGATATTGTTTAGTTATATTGAATTTATGAAGAAAACATGTTTTGGAAGGACACTGTCCCTCCACTACATACATTTCTTGTAATATTCAAGTCACAATGAATTTATTTGTATTTATCCGATTTTAACAAAACTTTCATCATTTATTCATTTTAGTATGTTCTCTTGAAATATGGCCTCAAATTTTTAATGATTTAAAAACATAAGGAATGATCTCAATAATTTGTATTTTTCTCAACTAGAACCCAGTCCCCTTTTATACGAAACCGGCGAATTCCCACTACGTTTGGACACAATATTTACAATAAAAGATATACCGATAAAAACCTGAGGTCTGTAATGATAAAGTTATAATCAGTCTAGAGATTATCAGATCGTACCTGCTGACTCAGTATTCATGGTTACCGTAGAGAAAACTCAGCCAAATGATTGTGTATATTATACAGAAACTTATAAAGGGATTCTAACGTGTAATAATAGTGCATTGCTTTGGTGGCAAGCTCTGGAACTTTCGATATTTTTCGTTGTAAAGCCTTTGGAGTTAGACTTTGCAAACCAAGTAAACGAAACACACACCTATTTCAATGACAAAGCACCGAAAGGAATTGTGGAGGAACGTTTCTTGTTCTTTATATCAATATATTGCTGTATTTCAAAGTCACAAATAAATCGCGTATCTTGAGACCTTATCAGCGATCTAAGGCTAAATTTTGGAGTATACTAGAATATCAAGCATCGATTGAATACTGATAAGCACATTACGTCGCTTCGTTGTAAGAAGCACGAACGATAGAAGTATATAACAAGCCATAATAATAAGAACCACGTAGCTAGGCTAAATTTAGGTATATGTATCAAGTATTTATTAAGATGTATATCACCAACGGTTGCAGCACAAAAAAGCGCGAAAAGAAGGAAAAACAACCATCCTGCACTGTTCATGCAATACCTTGACTGGCTTCTAGTAAAGTATCTGGAAATTAGCGGCTGTGTACATAGGGAGGGGAGAGGGGGGGGGAGGGGAGAGGGGGGGAGGGGAGAGGGGGGGAGGGGTGAGAACGGATGTACATAGGCTACTGGAAATTTATTTGTACGCAGTCATGATAACCCTCAAGTGTGATGATGTTGTGCCCCCGTCTCTACACCATAATAGTTTTAAAATCCTTTCATTCAAATTTTCTATTTACTGAAGAATATAGAAACAATATCGAAATAGTCATAACTATTGAAAAAGAACAATGTGAAAAGGATTCCGGTCTAGAGACGGGGGTAAAATGTCATCACGCTTCACGTTTATTGTATTTTTTTCTGTTGTTCGACGGATTATCTGCCTTAGGACGCTGTAGTATTAATCGAATCAGAATTCTGTATAAAACTATAGAAAATTAAACTTATTGAGGTTGAGACATGCACTATATCATAGCTCTCACAGGAAAAATATTGAATTCCCAATATTTCCTAAAGATGGGAATAGCGTGCGCATGGGAAATGTTCACATTCAATGGGGGGAATGTGGGTAAATTTGGACACAATGTTGTTCCAGCAATTTGTTTGTTATCACTTCAGTTCCCAACGATAATCCAAAATAAACCCATTGTGGGAATCGCAAACGTTTTCCTGTGTCTGTAATATGTGTATATCCGGCATATCTTAATTAGCACCTAATTGGTTGAAATGAGATTGAAGATTGGAATCATGCACTGCTGGACCACGAGGATTGCGTGCACCAAGTGATGATCGACTGCTAGTGTGTTGTCTAAAACTAATCTGTGAGTGACCGCATCGATCAATGAATTAAACATTTATCTACTTGAAAAAGGGTGATAACTATCGAGTGCAAACACCAAATTAAACGTGTTCAACATAAGTACTACTATAAATAGCTTATAAAATCAAATGTGCGGAGCCAAGAGAGTATGACACAAGAGATCTTATCCCCTGTATCGGGCTTTACACTCATCAGGGGATCTTTTCATTCTATTTTTAAACTGAAGTTATTTCGGGAACGGAACGTGATTGGCCAGATTGCATAAGGCGCGGTCGCATCGTCAAAACATCAAGACAAAGGAGCGGAGATAATTAGCAAGTTTCTAAAAATAGCACGACGAGTGGAGCCCTTGGTGGGGTCCGGGGATAAGCTCCTTTATCTCATACTCTCTTTGCAGAACATATATGTGCATATAAAAGTGATAAAATTATATTAAAAAAATGAAAATGAAAAACCACTTTATTTGACATCGGTGGTACCTTTACCATATCGTATTTCCCAAGGAATCTCCGGACGGTAAATATGAACTTTTGAAACAATTATTTCATGTTGTTTTTGAAATGCTTGCAAAGAAAATATAATTCGTTGAGACTTCTTTCTCCAGTCCTCACTGTTTTTCTCGCCAAGGTAGCGTTGTTGACATTTAAACCGTCATGATTATCAGAATCATTTCTGATGAGGACTGCCCAAGTGTGGCATGCACTTAACGCAGACCAAATATTTTTTATGAGAAAACGCAGAATGCATCGTTGGTTGCTAAAGGTATACTCCTAGACGGATGAAAAAAACGCGTTTACGGAAATATGTGTAAACGTGTAAACAGGGCCTAGGAAAAGAGCTAATACGGCCTATTTGAGATGTTCCTTGGGTGGCCACATTAACGGGAATATATGGAGTGAGTTCCCAAGGCCTAGATAGAATTAACTCTTGAATTCCGTACAAATTCAGGCAAAAAGTTTGATCCGCCGCATAACCGATCAAACGCTGAAATGTTTAGTGACTGAAAAAGACTGAACGCTGTCCACACACTCAACATTTGACCGTTTGGTTGTTTAATGGATCGCCTGTACACCACTACACAAGGTGTCCAAACGGTTAAATATCCTTAACAAAACTAAAAGTATAAATCTAAAATCATAAATCTAAGTAAAAATATATAAATGATATGTTCATCCGGAAACAATTACCATTTGACTTGGATCAAATAGTATTTGGCGAAAAACGGAAAATGTCCTGAATGTCGAGACTCATGGTCCATACTTGCTATACTGCTAATGCTATACTGAAATAACGTAACATTTTAGTTTCCTTCGCAGCCGCTTTTAGTGGGAAGCTTGACACTAAAATCGGCTGCGAAGGAGACTAGGTAGCTTTTACCAAGCAGCCAACTTTAGACAGGTTCCGTGCAAAAGCTAGCTATATAGTGAGCTAGTCTCGTTATAAAAAATTAACATGTTTCTTACCTTACACCTTAACAAATTCCAGTATTGTACTTGGAATGCATCCACACTGATATGCTTGTGCGACAATTGAAACTACTATATACATGGTAGAACTAAATTCCTCGTAATCAAAGTTAATATGATGCGAACTGTACCTAATTTTCTTTTTTATCCATAGCCTAAGGGCACTTAAATTTTTCACAATTTGTAATTGTAATTTTTTCTATCGATTGATTCAAGAATCAAGAACCAAGTTTCACGGCAATTAAATTCGCGGAAAAGGAAGAAACGATCGACTCGCGATTAGATCATGATCTTTTTCTCGAAACTAGAAGCATGAGTAGGTATAAGCAACACATTCCACTTTCAGTCATTCTGTCTGTTTATTAAAGTTACGTAATTGCTCTATTAATTAAGCGAAATAGCAAACTGATATACTAGTCAGCGATTTAAGTGGATCGCAAAACAATACTATCATACCCTGCCATGACGCCCCAAAACTGAACCATGACTCCCTAGAGTTCAATGATCACGATCCCTGATACCATGATCACTTCACATATCTTAACATTTGAATTAGTTTAACACATAAGCCGTAAACCTAACTTTGGGAATACTCTAGACATTGATACAGTTTCACATAATTAATTTTACTAAACCAAATTCACATCAATGATCGCAGTTGCGATATCTTGCGCAAATGTGCGGTCTCGTGGAGTAGCCAGAAATAAACCCCTAAAGTGGATTTCGAAGTTGAATAATGAAAAACACACGACCACTTGCTGTTCGTTAATGAAGTATACTAAGAAAGCACATTAGAAGCAATTTATAAACTCAATGTATCATTGGAAGTCCATAAAGACGAAAATGTGGTTTTGTGATATTTAATTGTTGTACTCTGAGTACTCTGTACACAAATTTAGAAATTGTCGATGTTGTTTATGGAATGTGTAGATGGGTAATGTAGTTTTTTTTATTTACTAGCTAAGCGAAAAGTTGTTTTTGAATTAAGCTTTGTGATATAAAAAAAATATTTTGTAATAAATTTAAATATTAAAGACTGAGGTAACTAAGGGTCATTTTTAAGCAAAGAAGACAAGCAAACAACAGACAAACAGCCGACAAACAAGCAAACAAACAGACGAAAAAAAAACAACAACAACAACACTCAGACATGCAGACAGACAGACAAATCAATCACTCTATGACTGTCTGAAAATCTCTCCATTTTTGCCCAGTGTGTTTCCTTAAATGCAAGATTTACTCCTTCCTTTTTTCACTTTCTAAGATCCCATTTTTTTTCTTCATTTCTGTGTTTGTACATTGTCAGTTATAATGATGTTTCATCACTTGCAGTCCCTCCCCCCCCCCCTCTCCCCGCTATGTCTCCGACAGTAGACGATCCATTCAAGACACACCTTTAAACGGTTTTATATATTTATATATTGTTGTAATCAGTTATTAACTCGAAAAGACCCCTTAGTTCCCAAACCAACTTAGAATGATTACATTTTGTCATATAAAGGCAATGCCTGTGGAGCACTTATTAGGTAAGGTTCATTGCAAGTTCAGGCTACGCTCAGTTGCAAAATTAGTTGGGACACTATTCACAATTTAGAAGTAAACCGCAGAATATTGTTCTCAAATTCTAAGCGGATGAAAACGAATGAAAACGGTGTATACATAAAAAAGGAGAAGTTTCGGAAGGGAACGGAAAAAACTGTCGATGTGGCCCAACAATTTTGCAACTGTGGTAGCTCATCGCAAGATGCTCTTATATTCCTCATAACTGATTAATACCTGCATAACCACAGGATGATTATAAATAGCTACAATGAATAAATATATTAATATTGTATTCATTGCAAGGACATCCAATTACCCCAGTTTTACCAATATAAAACAAAATTAACAAGTATATTATCAACCCGGAGGAATCCAGCTGGCAACGGGCGGGAATGATCGCTGTATCTTTTATGGCTCAAAATCAGAGATTTTTATCTTTTGGGGTGTCTCAAAAGTTTTTAGGCCAACAGATTAAAGTCTACACATTTATAGTACTGAAATGTTGCCACATCTATTCTCCCGGCTGCTCTAGTACCTTTATTTTTAGGGGTATTTTTGAAAATTTCCGACGATTATCCTCGCCCTATGATGTATAATATATGTGGTGTATATATAAGTATGTGGTTTGCCAAAAAGGCTCCCAAAGTGTAAAGCCATCCTTCTTCATCAGTCGTCTTTTAATAGCAGTTACAGATGTCGTTATGAAACCAAGCACATCTAAAAAAAAAATAAATATGACAAACTTTGAAATTAAATCAATTACGTTAACAAACCAAACTACCATCGCCCCTTCCCTCCCCCCTTTAAAAAAAATAATTAATATAAAATAAAAACACACAATTTTTTTTTCTTGCTTGGGGTTCCTGTGAACTATTGTCCTTGTATAAGGTCAGCGGACCTACCAACAATGGCGGCAAGTTTGGATACCGAAATGTTTGTAAACAGAACTGGTGAGTAAAATAACCGTTTTTGCCCTCTATTTCGCGTATTCTGTGTCTTCGCAGAAGTCTTTGGGTTTGCAATAGTTTCTTCAATTTTGTCTGAACGGAATTAACTTTATAAACGCTGCACTTTTGGGCGAATTCCGGACTTGTAAGAAATGTGCTCGCTAATTATAATGACCTTTCGACTTGAAGTAGTTTGTTGCAAAGGATTTCGATACGTTATAGTGCACGCACTAAAAGTATGCAACATAAACACCACAAAATAGTGCTATTTTATGCACATTCTATTGTTTTCTTTTGTTTAATTAGTGCTATTTACTACTAATAAATAGTGATGAACTGTTGAACACTTTTAGTGCGTGCACTCTATAGTTATATAGTATGTCATTTGCTATATGAGATGATATGTTTTGTCATTTGCCTTTTGTAAGGGACCAATAGCAATGACAATAGCAAAACATAGTCATTGTATTCAGTTTTTTCCATAAATTACAATGATTGATCGTTCAAACAAGACCAGTATTAATAAAAAGTTTTGAAATGGCTGTTTGCAATGCAACAAATTACAATTTCATCATGAAATATGTTGATTCGAGTGGATTTTACAACAATAATTCCTATAGAGCACTTTCCATGTAGAATTTGTTTAACTGTATGTCACATATGGTATTTACATGACATGCTTTTTTCCATTACTGCGAAAGTGCTATACAATTAAACAGAGCACAGATTAATAATAGAGTAAAATTTAATTAATAAAAAGTAGTAATATTAGTATGTGTAATTGTAAGCCTATCACTGAGGATGCTCACAACCACTTTTTGCTATCAATTTTTGCCTTCTATATGTATCAGGATTCCATATTTTTCACATGTATGTTTGATATTGGCAAGATTGCTTGAACTTACCTAAAGTGAGAACAACATCCATCACAATCAGATGATCTTTTTGTGACCTCATTATTTCCGTGGTCTTCAGGAACAAATGGTTCATTGTGGCCAGGATGGGGGAGAAAGACTGTATGTGATACATGCGAAGCTGCGTAGAAAAAGCATTTCATTTGTACTCAGGAATTTAAAACATTTCAAATAATTGAAAAGTTTCATTCCATTACATTAAAACATTTTTTTGATGTTATTCAAAACTAATTTTGTCAGTTAAGAATTTGTTCTTTCTGTTCATATACTTTATAATTTGGAAAGATTTTATTATTGTTATTTTGTTCACGTCTATAAGTCATCAGATTTTGGACTTTTAGGGAGGGATAAAAATTTCCTCTGCTTGCAGTGTAACAGTAAAGAAAATTGTCATCAGCATTTCATAAAAGTTGGTATTCAAAGAAAAAGTTGAAGCTTAGTAATGTCCTTGAATTCCATTTTTTCTTGGATCTTCAGTGTCATAAGGTTTTTTTTTTAATAACAATGTGCATCAATAACAACTGTTGTGCTGCGTGTGTGTGATCAAGATACCATTGCAAGTATGTACATGTATAGATTTAGAGAATAGATGCAATATGTACACCAATATCAAAATGTCCTTTGTGGGAGTGTTAATGTTAAGAAATTTAACCAGACTAAAATTTGAAACATAAAAGATATAATACTCACAAGCAGACAGTGCTCTGATAGTTGAACATAAAGCCAAACACACAAAAGCACAAACAACCAAATAACTCTTCATTTCGTTTGCAAGTTGTTGAACACTTTGCTATAGCTGCAATGTAACTTGTAATCAATTGAAGGTAAAATGATAAACTTTTCTTCAAATCATAAATCCTTTAAATACTACCCCTGTCGAGCAATTCATCTAAACAATTAATGGACAGACGGAAATGAATTTGTTTGACTCAGCTTGTTGTCCTTGGTTTTAGTAATTGATATGGCAATACAACACACATGAGTATAATGCAGTTTAACATTTCTAAATGATGTCACACTGAGAGGTCAGTTATTGTGCTACTTAAATTAATTGTTTTTGGGAAATGTTCTAGAAAATGAAACTGCTTTGTTTAAGCTAGTTATTCTAAGTAAATCAGTTTGAGACTTTTAAGTAAAAAAAAGGAACTGTAATAAAGTTATTTCCTCAGAATTGCATCTTATTTTAGGGTTAGGATTTCTGCACTTTTCATTTATGTTTGTGAGTTTTTAAATATATTTCCCCTTGTGGTAAATGAAGACCCTTCAAACCGTCTGATAAGATCCCTTATAATTTTCTGAATCACGGAAATGTTTTTTCACAATTCCCAGAAACTCAATAACAATCGAGGTAATCACGTTTCATGAAAAAATATGTGATATCATTTCTCAAATCACGTTAAACAATTGTCTCGATTCACGGGACACAGATTCACGTGAACCTGACGCAAAAAAGGTTGAAATCCCGAATTCCCGGACAAACTTTTAGGCAATCCCGTTTCCCGCAAAAGTAAAAATGCCGATCTCGATTGACGCTAAAGGTATAGGAGGCCCTTGTGCTCTATAATACAGTGAAATAGAAGTATCATTTTGTACGTTGTTCATGCTGTTCGTAGATAATATTAAATAATTTTGATAATAGCGCATATGTAGCATCAGCTTTATTCTCTTCTGAATAAGAAATGTTAAAAGTGAAGTTACTATCTATGAAAACAGTTGGAAGAGTTTATAAATTGATATATCCTAAAGGCTAGTGAGAAACTGACGTTTCGGACGTTAGTCATCGGAGTCCTTGCTGTTCGCCTAGCGGGGCGAATTTAGGCGGTGGACCGAGTCACAGATAACGAAAAGGAGAGAGGACCTTTATTCCTCGTCTTGATGACTAATAACGTATGATTATCACTTGATACCAGCGGTATTTTTGTTCAGCGGATAAGCATTTCGTATAATGAAAGCCATTATTAGTATTGTTATCTTACGTCTTTACAAGATAGGACATAAAAAAATAGTGCAAGTCAACGACACGATGTTGTATTGTAACATATACGGCCTTTATTAGGACATCATTTCCAATAATTATTATCTTCTAAAAAGCCGGTGTTGACCTAGCTCAGACTATCTACCGTAGAAATCAAGAAAAATGATTTCTACGTAACTACTTTAAGCTTTTGTTTCTTTAATACTTTAGAATATGCATTTATTTTCGACGAAAAAATTATTAAAATCAACATTACTCTGTTGAATAAGAAGTCAAAACACAACGATTTTTACAACGCATTTTGTTTCGCTTCGGTGATATATATATACATTGGATTTCTAATTATTGTAGTATTTCCAATTGTCATATGACGTACAAAAATACTACTTGAAATGCATTTTCTTTCTCTTTCAACAGGTAATGGTAAATGGCAATTAACCCTAAACGTGGGAGCTCATTAATAAATATCCGGTTTTTTCCCGTTAATAAGTTGGGGTTTGTAGTCGTCTTTTATCAACATACAAAGAATGCTCTCGACTAGAAATCTTGTACAAAACCTACTGTTCTTAATTACTTTATCTCACGTTATTTTGAAATTTTAACTTATTAGATTTTTATCTTTTAGCTTAAGGTAATTCTAATAAGTTTGATCTTGTGAGTCTTTGGGTGGTTGGAATTTTTTGGATCCCTGTTTTTGCTTTTACCATCTCCATGCTGAATCGGAAAAAAGAAAAAAATGCATTAGAAAACGGACGCTTCCGCTGATTTTTTTCAACTGATTAAAAATATCGAAATACTTTAGATTGACTTATTGTAAGAAGACTATCGATTATTCACCGTCCTGGTTATTTTATCCTTCTTACTGATGTCGCTTTCCTCTCAGAGTACAGCAGCGTTTAGAACAGTAAGTTGGACATGTTGGCATCTGTGAACACATGGGGTGGCACTGATTCGACACTGGCATGTGCATTAATGAAGCCAAGTTAGGATTCTGTGGAACTGTGATCTCTATAGGCGTTGACTTCAATCTGATTCTAACTGGCTTAAACTTAGGTGTTTTAAACTTTAATGGTTTACATGGGTTTGTTGGGTTAGGTAGACATTTAGGATAGGTCATGCCAGGAATAAGAGGCATGCCAAGAGGGCTAGGAATGGCCGATCCGTACGATGATCCATAAGGATTGTAAGGCATCGACTGAATTGGGGGCTGCACGTTGTATTGGGTATAGCCAATACCTCCATAAGATCCTTGTTGAGCTTGGACTGGGGTAGCTGACTTGGCGTATGGTTTCTTGGTCTTTGTTTTAGAGGGTTTTCTGGCTGGAGGTGGAGGTGCAGGTGGGCCACATGGGGCTCCAACACCAGGGTAGCATGGGCTGGATCCTGTGAATTGCACAACTGGTGGTGGTGCCATGTAGGGGGCTGGTGGGGCTGGTAGTACAAAGCCGCTATGTTGAGGAGACGTCATTCCTTGGAGGACGATTGGTTTTGGTGCCTTGACTGGTTTCTTGGGTGCAGCTTTCTTTGGGGGTGGTGGTGGTGGAGCACAGGGGTTGAATGGTGTTGGGTAGCATGGAGCAGGCATGCCAAATGGCATTGGTGGAGGCATCATTGGTGGAGGCATTGGTGGTGCGCATGGACTCATTGGTGGTGGTCCACATGGAGGAGACATTGGCATTGGTGGTGGCATGGGTGGGGCACATGGGTTCATGGGTGGAGCACCACATGGTGGAGCCATAGGCATTGGTGGGGCAGCAAAGCTGAATCCTCCACATGATGGAAGTGGTGGTGGTCCGCATCGTCTGTATGGTTTCTTTCCTTTCTTTCCTTTCTTGCCCTTCTTACCTTTCTTGGCCGGCTTCTTAGGCATACATGGGTTGTATGGAGATGGTGTGCATGGAGCACCAAATGGTGAACCGTAGGGAGATGGCATACCCATTCCCATTGGTGGCATACCCATTCCCATTGGTGGCATACCCATTCCCATTGGTGGCATTTGTGGTCCACATGGGTTCATTGGTGGGGCGCCACAAGGGGCTCTCATTGGTGGCTGCATAGGTGGCATTGGTGGTGGCATTCGTGGAGCACATGGGTTCATTGGTGGGGCGCCACAAGGGGCTCCCATTGGTGGCTGCATGGGTGGCATTGGTGGTGGCATTGGTGGTCCACATGGGTTCATTGGTGGGGCACCGCAAGGGGCTCCCATTGGTGGCTGCATAGGTGGCATTGGTGGTCCACATGGGTTCATTGGTGGAGCACCGCAAGGAGCTCCCATTGGTGGTCCCATGGGTGGCATCATTGGGCCCATTGGTGGCATCATAGGAGCCATCATACCGCCCATGCATGGGTTCATTGGTGGAGCGCCACATGGAGCTGCTTTTCCTTTCTTGCCCTTCTTTCCTTTTTTCTGTGGTGGCATCTGAGGCATTGGCATCATTGGGGGCATCATACCGCCCATGCATGGGTTCATGGGTGGGGCACCGCATGGGGCTCCCATAGGGGCTCCCATTTGTCCCATGGGTGGCATTGGTGGCATCATAGGTCCCATTGGTGGCATCATTGGTCCCATTTGTGGCATCATTGGCTGTTGCATTCCCATACCGCATGGGTTCAATGGAGGAGCACCACATGGGTTTGAACCACCTCCGATTGATCTCTTGCCAAAAGTATGTCCAACAAGGTTGACTGCTCCTTTCATGTTTGAGATTCTAGCTTGAGCCATAGCTGGTGATTGACATGGGTTCATTGGTGTTGGAGTGCAAGGTGGTGCCATAGCAGGCATCATAGGTGGTGCACCGTATGTAGAGTAAGCTGGTTGGTATGATGGAGCGGCTCCGTATTGGTAAGCTTGTGTGGCACATGGGTTGTACTGAGTTGGTGTGCATGGTGCAGCTTGTACTTTTGGTGGTGTTGGAGGTGGTTGCCATCTGGTGAAGAAATCAAAAGGTGATTAGTGTTCCTGGTTCAAACTATCATGATAGTTATTACAGATATTGTTATCATGATCACCATACTAAAAGCTAAGGTTTTCTATTGCAATTTTCAGCCATGGGAAAATCAGTACCTAGAAGAAATTGCTTTGGGGATCTTTAAAGTTCGCTAAATGCAGAATAGTAAAATGGAGTTGCGAATTATGATGACAATTTGTAAATTAGTTTTAATAAAACACATCAAACATATTTTTACGTTAATGGACAAACCGAAACCACAAGAGCCTTTCAAACGTTCTATCAATCACTGTCCGGTTGCTACATGAATGCTAGAGGCTTACAACCGCTTCTGCACGATTAATTAAACACGTTTTTCTGGTTTACCTTGGTACATGGAAGGTTGGTCTTGGCTCAGGAACAGAGTAGATGACCTTTGGTTTTTTGGTTGGTGCTGCGGCAGGCTGTGGAGGAGCACATGGGTTGTACATAGTTGGAGTGCATGGACTGCCATATGGAGATGGAGCTTGGTATGGTTGGTATGCGGTGTTCTGGAAGCAACAGTTTGGACTGCACATGGAACTGCAGGTAGTTGCGCATGATGGCTCACAGATGGTCTGCTTGATTGGTTCGCTTCCTGGAATTCAAGGAAAACAAATTGTTTGCAACAATCGGAATCAAGATCAATTCTTTAAGCACGGGAAAGCTATGGCTACTACATTGCAACGCGAAACGAAACCTTGTTTCTCTGAAAAAGTAAATTCTTTATTTCTTTTCAATTTTCAATCTTTGAGTTGACATGTGTGATATATACATGTGTGATATATACACGTGTGATCACATTTTACGAGCTCGTTGCTATCACGTTTTTAATTATTTTGTATAGTTTCCATGATTTTAGTTTTTGTTTAATGGGTTTCTGCGAATTTATGTAAGTTTTATTAGAGAATCGTTCGTGCATCATCATTATTGAGTACAACTTCCCCAATTAGCATGCACATACTAACAATAAAATAATTCTAAAATAGTGTCCACAAACCTGGAGGAAGGAGTTTCACTGAGAGAACTTTAGCGGTTGCGCCAAGAGGGGCAGGGGTACGTCCCTTGTTCTTGGCCAAATAGTCTTGCAGTGGTTTGGTTGGGTCAGCTGGGATATTTTGTTTACCAAACTTGAGAACGGCAGTAAAAACAGTCTTTGTTGGCTTGCTGCAAAGAATTAAGTAGCTTATTTGAATAGATGTTCATGCGATGTCGTAACCCGTCGAAATCATACAAAAATATGTGCATCGAACAACATTGTTTTGAAGAAAAAAGTTTTACAAACTCTTTATATATGTGGAATCATTGCTAAGTACTTGTAAATTACCGTGTTTGTTTTAACTTATGAACCTTACATAAAATATTTTGATTACAATCATATATACATACCAGTCATACTATGCATGGGCAATATATATACAGATTCATATACAGCATATAATGAGCCCAATTTAAAAGGACGTTTTTCACATGCATCGAATACAATTCAAACAATAGATAATAATAATAATAAATAAATAATAAATAGATGATTAGTCAGTCTTTTTTATGTAATTCAATTCGATCATGTGAAATCCTACTTATGAACTAGGCCTGTATCACTTACGCTGCCTTGGCCTTCTTTGATTTATCATCATAGGTATCCATGAAGCTATCCTCATCAAAGTTATCCGAGCTAGCGGATGATGGCGTTGTTGGAGATGCAGAGGATGGCATAGCTGTTGCTGTTGGGAAGATCTCATCTCTCTTCTTACCAAACGAACTGGCGTATGGGTTATAGTATGGTTGTGGCATGGCAACTGCTGGAGCAGCGGCAGCTGGCTTGGGAGCAGCCTTTGGAGCTGATCCATCACTGAATAATAGAGGTATATTTGTATATCCAAGCTTTTTGGAGGAGTGAATTCGAAATAACAATTTCTAAAAGGTTCATGTTTGCGCTTTTTATTACTTACCCCACTTTAATAATGTAGGCTTTTTTGAATGTAGATTGGCTCTTCATCACAGTCTTGAACTAAAATGGTTAAAAATAAAGAAAAACGTACATCTTTACTGAAATAAACAAAGTTATAATACTTTGAAAAACATCATGATTAACACGACTCGGAGACAAATTGGCAAATGTGTTTTTACAGCGCCGGGCTAAAATGAACACAATTGACCTGTTCGCTATTTGTTTAGAAAATAAAAAGTTGATGTGATCTGATCTCCGCACACAGATATAAAAATCAAAAAATCTAAGTTACAAAATGTAAAAATCTCCCAACAGAGCCATTCAACTTACGGCAGCTTCAATCTTCTCGTTAAGCTTCTGACGAGAAATTGATTGCTGATTGCTGAAGTCCTTTTGGAAGTTGAATGTTGGTAGTTCAACAGTAACTTGATAGAGAACATCGCCTGAAAAAGAAAGTTACATATCACGTTACTTCGAGTATGATATATGTATATAGGGTATATTTTTCTTTGCGAAAAAGCTCTGTGGAACTCACCTTCAAGTGGCATTTTGCAAACAAATTGTAGTGCTTCTGTACATTTCTTGTCTGCCATGGTGCCGAAGGTTGATTTGAATTCTGCAGCAACACAGTTTTGGCCCTTGCCTTGAGGTTCACCAGATTTCCAGTTCAAGTGAGCAATGGAGGAACCATCAACATTGCTGTACATGCCCTCTCTGATCCTGTCGTTAAGGCCTAAAGAGTAAAAAATGCCAGTTTGAAAGTTTAGATAATTACAATTGCGTGGCTTTAGCTTGCGCCAGCTGAAAAAGGCAATATTTACTGTATAAAATGTTGCATATTGAATTTCGAAAGAAATGATTGTTAACTTTGTATGCGTTTTTTTCAAAATTGTTTTGAAGTTTTTTGCGAAATTGCCAGCTTAATATTTTGAAAGTTTAGATAATTACAATTGCGTGGCAGTAGCTTGCGCCAGCTGAAAAAGGCAATATTTACTGTATAAAATGTTGCATATTGAATTTCGAAAGAAATGATTGTTAACTTTGTATGCGGTTTTTTTTTTCAAAATTATATTGAACCTTTTTGCGAAGATTGTCATAAAAACACGTGCTTTTTTGAAGCCATTTTATTGTTTTAACAAGACTGTCTGCTTCTCATTACATTGTTTTACATCATTTTGGTCACTGAACACCTTTCATAGAAATCATGTTCAAGACATACATACATACATACGAAAGGCTTTTAGTAACTAAAATGATCTAGGTATCTTGGCATACGTACATACACATTTCTTTACAAGTTTCAAAACACTTACCAATCCACACTGTAGCTTTGTTTGCTTTGCCCATAATAGCGCCTTCAGCAGCAGCACTTGGGATGTTGCTTAAAACAGCATCTTCTTTACCGCACTCAACAATGGCTCCCATCCAGTTCTTCTTTTGTGTGTGGACTTTGTAGCAAGTACCGGAATGTTCGAAGTATCCCTTCTTACATTTTGCTGTTAACAAATATCAGAATAATTGAGCACTTTGCAGTCCAAACACTAGAGGGGGATGGATATTCCCTCTAGGTAGCGTTAACATTTCAAAGTATGCCTTGTCCAAAAATTCTAAATTACGCGCCCGTGATTTTGTATTTAAAAGTGTATTTTTTCACTGAATTAAAACATCCCCAAGTAAAAATATTCTTTGAAAAGTACCTTTTTTCTTCGATCACTAAAGAATAGGATTTCAACCCATAAAATTACGACACCAAATGCAATAATATCCTGCTTTCCCCTCCAAACGACTATCATTCTGTGACCGGGATTGTTATTGAACTCAATTTTTGTTGAACTCTACAAGCACGTATAAAATATACATTGCTTTTTTTCAATTTTTGGCGGTAACTTTTAGCAGTATTCAAAAAATTGTCAATAACCATTTTATTTAGCCAAAATGCTGCAACCACTACTAAACATAATTACTGAACAATATTTTGTGTACTATTCTAGAATTGCTGATGGCTTACCTCCTTGAGCAGCAGCAAAAACATCTGAAAGGAAAAAAAACAAGTAAGTAAAACGTGTATCATGGAAACAGTTTTATTCATGTTTATACAGAGTTAATTTAAAGATACATTCATGTATAGACTCCTTGCAGTTGGAATGTAGCTCAACCTGGAGGACAAAACAATGGATTTTGGCTCCCAAGAGAAGAAGCATCATTTGTTTAGTCCTCCAGATGGGGCTGATTGGACGTCACATGCAAGGCATCTATAGGTTTTGTTGGGCAGACATTGTTCATTTTTTGTCAAAAAATCTTCACTTAAACTAAAGTAACTTTTCCAATCCATCAGAAAAGTATATAAAAAAAACGAGAATGCTTCCGGCTGCAACAATAGCCCTAATTTTACTATGACATGACATCAAAACAATCTTCATTAATGTATTAAAAAGATCATGGTAGTCGGACGGGATTAAATCAACGTAACTTCACAATTAAATTGTTTCGCTAGAGTTTCTATCCCCCTCGTAAACAAACAGTGGCGTCATGTTGAATTAGAGCAATTAATGCCTTAAGAATGTATACACTATGCGAACTGGAAACGTTTCACATTAATATATTGAGGGGTACGTAAACAAAAACAAAAACCTGCAGAAATGTAGAATTAATCTTGAATTTACACCGATCACAAAATACTGAGAAAAACGAATAACAAAAATGACTTCACGCAATGTTTGGGTGATTTCCAGCTGCCAAGAAGCTACGCCGTAAGGGCGATCTTCACTAGGGAAACGATGATGATGATGGAACAAGGTGTAAATTCTTTATTTTAATCACTTACCAGTGTATGGGAGAACATCCTCAATAAGCGTCTTCTCATCAACACGTGGTGAATAGAAAGCCACGACGTACACTTTGCCGAGAGGACCTCTTGAAATACCAATTCCAACGTGAGTGGTCTTACGATTGATCATGACCACGAAGTCTTTGTTGTCCTTGTTGACTTTCTTTTGTGCCCAGTCGTAGTTCATGCTCTTTGCATACCACGAGACTACAGCATCTCTGACAGCATCGTTTTGTTCTTTCAGTTGAACGCTGATCGTCTGGTTGTGAGTTGTAGCTTTATCGTAAGCTATTTTGCCAGCTTTGACAAGCTGGTTGGCCCATTTTTGAGCACCGACTGTTAGAGGTCCATGCATGATCAAAGGACTTGCCGCATGCATACGACGCTTCAAGTTGATATAACTGAGACATGCCGAACGGAGCGCTTCTGTAGATTAAACAAAATTACATTTAGCATGATCTGGAGCTTTTGGAGAGAATGCAGAACGTGTTTGTATTTATCGGTAACGTACATAACACAGACATATCACATTTGAAAAGGCGTTAGGACTTGATAAAGCTCTTTCTCTTCTTTCCCACTCGCAGCTTTTTTTGAGAAAAATTGTGTCGAAATGCTTGTTTTTGTTTTTTTGTCTCCACTAGAATCTAAGAAATCTGAATGAGTTTTGGTTGTTTTTTTGCATAAAGCCTCAAGTATGAACATTGGTGGAGATCTTCTTTTGATGGTTTCAAGCAGGTTGCAAGCAAAATGTTTGTTAAATCGAAACTTAGTGATCATCTTGAGAATGTAGGAGTAAGACATGACCCTTAATATATATTTTCTCAAAGGAAAATCTTACCGACTTGTAGTGGCTTCTTGGCCTTTCTGACAGCTGGAGCTGCAAGTCTGACTGGCTTAGCCTTGGGGAAGTCTTCATTTGAATTTGAATTTGCCTCCTCTAAGAAATCTCCGTCATTAGAGAATTCATCGTGATTTTTGTGCTTAGGTGGAATGTTAAAGTCTGGTATTGTGTTATCATAATTATCGGAATCAGAATTTTCCAATTTGTTTGTATCTGCAATTTAAAAAACATCATCGACGTTAATTGTCAAGACGTCAAAAGCAGTATAACTTGTGGAATAGTAAGATTTTAAACCAAGTTCTTGTTCACGCTGATGATTGCTTACGCAATTCCACGAGTTGAAAAGGTACGGGAAATAGAGTTGGATCATATTTAGAATCTAACATTTATAATATGAAAGTGTTTAAATATCCACTTTACTTGAGTATCCTGTCTAGAGTGAAAATAATTGATTTTGGTACAGCAATTTGGTTGTGAATATTGTCAAGCTGATTTTAGAAGACCTTTAGGGTTCTCTCATGTTATTTCATGTTTTTCAGTCTGAAACACAGGAACGTTTTATATTCACTCAATCATGACCTACCTTTTGGGTTATCTATATCAAAAAAGTCATCGGATCTCTTCTTCAAATCTGCAATACAACAATTATGTACAATTTAGAAGGGTGGAGACTAAAATATACATTTGTTTGAAGGACTATTTAATCAAAGGAAAAAACATCCAGTTTCCGCTGTACCAACTTTCGACTTTATTCATTTACTTGTTTATTCATTTCACTTGAGCATTTAATACTCTCCTTCTTTTCTTTTCGATTATGCTTTATATTCATTTACTTTTTCATTGGAGCTCTTTTTACTCTTCCTTTCTCTTACTCTTTTCCTCTCCTGAATGCTTCCTCGCCTCCTCAAATCTAAAAACCGGCCTAATTAAATCCTTATGGAGATTGTTGTGTTTCACTTACGTCTGGCGTTTGCTACGGTAGCAACAAGGATGAGAGTGATCACGAGGATTCTCATCTCTAGTGCTGGGAATGTATGGTATTCCTAAATCGTGTTCACCTCCCAACCTGAAAACAAACCAATTGCACAATATCACGAAATAGATTCATCTGTACTGGTAGAACTAATGTTTTGACAATTTATGATCAAGGATCCAAGTGATGTGTAAAAAAGGTCAGCATTTTGCAATTATAATTATGATACTAGTGAAACTCGTTTATTTTAATTTGCTCTTGTAAATGACGTCTTTTGTAAATGAAGCTTAAAAGGTAAACCTTTTTGGATGCACTATCCAGGAAAACCGGAACTGTACGTTGTTAAATCTTAAAATTTTCAAATTTGATTTTCTAACTAAATCTAGAACTATTTTACAATTACTTATATCTACACTTATTTTGTTTGAGTAGCGATTCTTATCACAACACTTACGATGCCTTTGAGAAATCACAATTTCTGCCGCAAACCCTGACACATGGTTTTGTGGGCTTGACATCGCTAAAATGTCTGGAAGTAACAACTTACCGTAAAAGCACTTTGAATGGTTTTCTTGGTATCAGAGCTATGACCTTTGGTAACGATTTGGTTGTTTACAGATGAAATACCTTTCTGATAACATATAACTACTTATGTTTGTTTATAAAACAATGTTTAGCGAGATTTTGTCTACTGTTAAATACCTAAATGAAGAGGATCAATTTTTTTTCAAATTTGATTTAAACTACACAGTTTATTTGGTAAAGAAATATTTCAAATAGTTCGCGGTGTGTGACTGCTTGTTTTAAAGGTGGTTGTAAAAGTGATCAAAAGGAAAACGCTTTGTTTTCGTTCAATGGCAGGTTGTTATCAATAAGTGCAGTCACATAATGTTACATGGTAAATCAATAAATAAACAATAAAAAAAAAGAGAAAAAAGAAAAAATATTGAAACCGACACTATTTTGTTATCTTTACTAAATTTCAATTCATTTCAAATCTCACATTTACGAATTTGCACAGAACAGGTTTGATAAGCGCGTTTTTCAGTTTTTGTGACATCAGATTGATAATGCGTTTTAATATATTTATTGTATTGTCACCTATAAATTATTTCACTATTAAAAAAGACTCAATTGATTGGATAAATATTTTGTGGTTAGTTTGCATAGCTAATTCAATAATGTAGGAAATTAGGTATCACTAAAAAGTTAATCTTTCATTTAAGTCAAACTAAATTCATTTAACATTTTCATTTAAGTCTCTTATATTATCTCAGACTTTCTATGTTAGGCTAATAATTTTTGGTCAAAGCTACAACATTTAATAAAATATCAATAAAAATGTGAAATATGAATAATAAGGGAGTACACATTTCTAATGGACAAGACTTGCTACTGCTAAGCAGATGACAAGAGCTTGGCATAAGTAACGCTCGGAATTTTTCACCAAAATGAAATGTGAAATATTTTGTAGTAGATGACTTCTGAAAGTGAAACGTCTTTAATTGCTCTTAAATGTTGCGATTACTTAGCTATTTACAATGATTTTAAGTAGAAAGAAAATTGAATTCTTTCTACTGGACGTTAGATGACATGCGCGCGTCATCATCGTTATAGAATCATCACCGTGATATAAAACGTAAAACTTTTCTACAAACGTCTTTTCACAATCTTCAAAATTACAGTATCTTGAAAGCGTGGAACAGTTTTTATGCATGTTTGGTTATGTTTCTAGAGCGTAAGGAAAAGTGCACAGTGATGTTCTCATGACATAGGAGAACATACGTTAATGTGCTAAGGACAAATGCCACAGCAAAACGTGGAATTTAAATAACATTCGACTGCTATAATGTTGTACACATTATTATTTCGTAGATGATAGTCATAGCTATTGGTGTGGTCAGTAGCTAGAGTACATACTGGACCATATTGTTTTCTTTTTGATGTCATGGTCTTGTATAACAAGTCAATGTGCACACAAGCTAACGGTATTTCTACGGCACATGTCACAGTTATGCAAGACCATTTACCAATTTAAGAATTCATATGTAAGGTATTACATTATATAAAACAAAATGTGCTTCGCTATGATTTCATGTCAACTGACCTTTGGAGATCACTTAGACAGTTTCGAACGAAGTTATAAGAGCAAGTATTATAAGATAGTTGTTCTGAAAGAAATACGCGTTGCTTTTAACAGTATTTATATGTTATATCATTTGCTTTCATTGCGAAGATTGAAATTTCAATTTGTACAAAAAATTAAAAAGTGTAACCTTGTCTGCAGTGTTTATAAAAACTAATCACCGTTTACCAAAGTCAGAAGTCAAAAGCCATCATTTTCTTGGAAAACACGCGCGCTTTTGCTCTAAAATTGTGCAACTTCCATTTATGTTGTTGTATTTCACTTTGGGAATATGTTTAGGCACTTACCTATAGCCAAGGTATAAGATTATTTAGATATCCGAAGATCCCCTTCCCCTCTATCAGTCGAGCTCCCAAGGTATTTGTTCGATGTGCAAACTGCGACTGTTTAGTGATTTTCGATGATCACATCAGGTTTAACATATTTCACTCAATATGTCATAGATTGTTTATTGATATGAACAAACCACTGGCTGCTCTTAACTTGTTGTTTAGTTATCTCATACAATGATTAAAGCATAAACAATGAATACTCCAAACAATCTAATGAACTAGAAAATAGGTTCTGAACACTTTTAAAATTGTTTAGCCTTGGTACAGACTCGCATAACTCATGAAAGCTGTCATCCACATTATCGCGCCCTAAATCAACTAATAGAAAGAGGCTCTATTGCTCACGTTTTCTATGTCATGTTTTGATAACTTTCATCTCAAAGTGTCAATAACAATAATCACGTAAAAATCAATAATACGTATCTCTTAAAAACCCCACTCATTAAACTATTTTTCTACAGTTTAAGTTTTACAAATGTGCGCTCATACTATTTTAATCGACAAAATGTTGTCTGAATCTCACAAGTTATTGTTTGTATCATTCGAAAACTGTTTGCAATTGTTGTCCAATGGAAGGTTTGTGTTTTGGATAAAAAACAGGTGATTATGAAAACATAAGTTGTAGGTCATTCTAAGAAGTTTAAAAAAATGTTATTTCGTTCGCCTTAGTCAAGATCAGGAGCAAGACATTTATTTCTTCTTTGGTGACGGTGGATATTGCTTTACTCCAGTATTCCATGAAAGACTACTCTGGGAACTATATCATTTATGGGTCATAAAAAAAACATCGCTACGACGTTGATTTTCCAATTGTGATTAATGTGGACGATCTATCTGGATATGTAAAGATCAGCTTTTTCTTTGAGATTCGGACAAGTTCATTTGTTTTTTTCAAGAGTGTAATATCTGGCATTTTGCATATATAGATTCCTGGATATTTGCGCTTCGGTCTATTTGTGTTTTAGCATACTGTCATGTTTGACTCTTGCTGCTTTTTTGCAAAGTGTATAGCACTAGAACTAGTTTGCAGGTTTATTAAACACCATGGTTTTATATGTTGATCACAATATCTTATTTGCTCTGACATTCAGTTCCTTTAATGTTGTTTTCGCAAGCTTTTTACTTACACTTATTTAAGAAAACCGTTGGTGGAAAGAAAGTCAATAGCACAACGGAAACGAATCGTCGATTTTTAATCACATGGAGAAATAAGTAGCGTGCATGACGGTGACTTCATAAAACATTCATCTGTGACAGATGGCAATGGTCTGTACATGAATTGGAGCTATACATTCACATAAAGAATTATAAACTTTTACCCAAAATTCCTTTCGGTCGTACTTATTTTTCTCCGAAAACGTTTTTTTAAGTAGGTGTATGTCTTATCAACACACTTTATAAGAATATTCATTGACATGCAACGTAACATTTTCCAAACTTCATTGGGCTTCCTGTGGACAGGGAAAGTTCGAAAGTGACGAAAGAAAAGAAGTAAAGTCCAGAGTTATTGCTAGTGTTTTTTGCTGTCCACACACTTGCTTCTTTGCGTGCTTTTCCTTGCCATGTTATTTGAATAAATGGCTTTTTGCTTTCCCCCTAAAGAAATAAACAATCAAGAACACGAAACAAACTCACAAATAAACAAACAAGCAAAGAACACAAAAGCAGAAGCAAAATAATAATAATAAGAAAAATGATATAAAAGCCAATTCCTTCTTTTCCCTCCCTGATGAAATCATACGTTTGATTCTTCAAAAAAATATTTTATTCAAAATACAGAATTGTTACAGTTTGAAATTATTGATGACCGTCATAGGCAATATATGATTACAAAACATCTATTTTATTTTATTTAGCATAAAATATAATGTATTCTAATGTGATGGCTTTGTATAATTTGCTACATATAAAGATACAGCAAACACCGTCTGTTTTAACAATTTGAACTTGACGTTGTTACATGAGGTGTTAGGTATTAACGTCTAGGGGGCAGAGACAAGATCAGAGATATTTCATTGGTTAACGAGACTATAACAATGTCTTCGGTCAAATTGTCAATCACAATAATAAAGTCAAAGTGAATAATGCTTATCCCTAAAATACGTATGATAAGCTTTTCCACTAAATGGACAATGGTGAATGTGGTATACTTTTTATATTAACGCAGTCTATTTCTAACAGCTAATTATCTAAACACCATAAGATTTATATCATTTTAGTCGTTAATGATTAATATGATATAAACCTTTTCGTAATTATGAAAGCAGAACTACATATCATTATTGTATACTTCCACAAAGAGATCCATCGCAATATATTCACTATGCGCTAGCTACGTTTTCACGAAAAAATGCCAATGTCTTTGTTCGTATAATAATCATGAAAAATGGTTTTATACAGAGAGCATATTACTATAAAGCTAAGAACGAATCATTTTCCAACAATATCTCGAGTCCGTTCACATACTGACAGATTACGAAAAACATTGTCATATACTTTTCTGTGAACTGCAGAAATTTAGATATTGTAATATTTCTTTTTCTTAATTGTTGTAATATTCTTCGTTCTTATGCAAAATATGTTCATACTAATTTATAATAAGGTGAATGCAATTGAATCATCAAATGAAAATGAAGTAGAAAGATGTAACTAGTTTTTTTAGCTATTAATGAAGACAGCTCATACACTTGTATGAAATGCAGACTTTTAAAACAACTACACAACCGATAGCATTTATGGGTTTTAAATGATATCGAAACAGCAACCTTGCATATTATTTATGTTAGCTAAGAATGATTGTATAGGTTGTCCACGATATGCGTCAATTAATAGGCAACTTGTATTATCGCTTCATTGAAATAAAACTACCAACATTCTTCGCGACTTTTCTTTAATATTCAAATTTTTAATCCCTGTGGATATTTAAAGAACAATTTGTACTAACTGCGCCATGAAAGAAAGTGAGCAAAGCATTCTGGTAGTTGTAGTTGATAACGTCGTCATGCCAATTGTAAAAAAAAAAAAACTATCAACCAGTTGCCACTTTCCTATCCTTTTCAAATGCTATTTGAAATAAGTATGATTATAGTATACCTTCTAAAACTAGTCGTAGGACATTCTAAAACTCGTTATAGAGCACGTGCGACGAGTTTTAAAGTTACGACTAGTCGAAAACTGTAAATTGCGCGCGATAAATCAAAAATCTGATTGTTCAAAAATGCCCTAGATATACCATTATGCTAATTGAGTTAAATATTTTTCTTAATTGTACATGATTAGCTTTCTTCACTAGCGAAAATATTCTTGCAATTAATTAGCTGTATATGGTAAGTTGTTTTGTTAAATAATAACTTTTTAAAAAGCTCTTGGAGCAATTTTGTGTTACATGTTTGTCACCTTCAAACCTTTCAATATGATTATGTGATTTATAGTCTTTTTCGTTATTTAGGTTTTTGATCATTTAAATGTTTTACTGACTTTAGTTTTGGAACTTCATTGCGCTTTCTCTTAAAAAATCGTTGTCTGTCGATTTGACAGCAAAACTTAGGACAGTAGCTAGGGCAAAATCCAAAAGGTTTCAGACATGGTATTGCACAATTTTTGGGGTTGTTATAACTGGGCATTGAATTTCTGTGAAATGGTGGAGGACGTGGCATTCCCAAGTGCGACTGCATTCCAAATTGCATAGGATGCTGCATCGGCATTCCAAACGGCATTTGGTGTTGCATAGGCATCCCAAATCCACCTGGTTGTTGCATTGACATTCCAAAAGGTCTTTGCATTGGCATCCTAGGTTTCTTAATTGCAGCATGCGGACTTGTCTTTACTGGATATCTTAATATTATGTTTGGTAGATTCACGACGAAAGGATTTGTTCTTTTGGGAGCTGGTGTAACTGGATGGAGTCCG
The DNA here is from genome assembly GCA_918843875.1 of Diadumene lineata. Classification (NCBI taxonomy): domain Eukaryota; kingdom Metazoa; phylum Cnidaria; class Anthozoa; order Actiniaria; family Diadumenidae; genus Diadumene; species Diadumene lineata. Next base: position 9,367,228 of record OU974084.1, read on the forward strand.
GCAAATGGATGTCGGGGTCCACCCTTTTGAGGAATAGGCATTTGAACGAATGGACTATGTGCAAGAGGATGTCCGTACGGTAGTACTGGACTTGTCGATACCATTCGTTGTTTACCAATTGGAGGACATGCTGAGAAGATGTTAGGTACACAAGGATTCATTGCACTTGGTGCCATTGGGTGGAATGGATGTAATTGAAGTGGGTTTTTCTTACCCTTGGAGTTTTTCTTTTTGGAACCTTTCTTCTTTTTTTTTGATTTTTTCTTATTTAAAGTATTTGGCATTCCGTATGGCATCCCCATTGGCATTGGCATTGGCATTGGCATTGGTCCCATCACCATTGGAGGCTGTCCCATGTGCATTGATGGTTGCATAGGCATAAGGCCTGCCATCGACATAGGCGATCCGAAAGGCATAGGCCTGATTGGCTGCCCTATTAGAGGATTTGGCCTTGGCAATGGTGCTGGAGGTTTGCAAGGATTCATTGGAGGTGGACCACATAGTCCATTCATTCCCATTGGTCCTGCTGACATGGGGGCTCCAAATGGCATAGGTGATCCGAAAGGCATAGGTGGTCTCATTGGCATCTGTCCTCCCATGGGCATTGAAGACCCCATGCCCATAGGCATTCCTATAGGTCCCATCATCGGATTTTGGAATGGACTTGGCATAAATTGCGTTTGAGGCTTTTTGCCCATTTTGCCTTTCTTAGTAGGTGGACAAGGGTTCATTGGACTTGGTATACAAGGTTGCCCCATCATAGGCATCATTGGATTTGGCATTGGTCCGCCGAATGGCATGGGTGGTCTCATTGGCATTGGTCCGCCGAATGGCATGGGTGGTCTCATTGGCATTGGTCCGCCGAATGGCATGGGTGGTCTCATTGGCATTGGTCCACCGAATGGCATGGGTGGTCTCATTGGCATTGGTCCACCGAATGGCATGGGTGGTCTCATTGGCATTGGTCCTCCGAATGGCATAGGTGGTTGCATACCCATTGGTCCTGGTATTTGTTGTCTGCATGGATTCATTGGTGGAGGCCCACAAGGCATTGGTATTGGTCCTCCCATTGACATTGGTGCTCCAAACGGCATTGGTCTTATTGGTTGACCAAGAAGAGGGTTTAGCCTAGGCAGTGGTGCTGGTGGTTTGCAGGGATTCATGGGAGGAGGACCGCATGGTCCACCCATTGTTCCCATTGGTCCTGCTGACATGGGGGCTCCGAATGGCATAGGTGATCCGAATGGCATAGGCGGTCTCATTGGCATCTGTCCTCCCATCGGCATAGGAGGCCTCATCGGCATTTGAGGCATGCATGGGTTCATGGGAGGTGGACCACAAGGATTGACCATTTGCATTCCACCCATAGGCATTCCCCCAAATGGCATCTGCATTTTAGCCCTCATTTGCATCTTACGTTGCCTGGCCAATTGTTTTTTACTCATCGGTTTCAAGACAGGAAGTGGCATTGGAGGTAATGGCATGTTCATATGCATTTTGACAAGAGGATGTCCTAATGGTAATGGTGGACTGACAGCCACAACCTGTGGTTTACCAACAGGCTCACACATTCCAAACATATTTGGAATACATGGATTGAACTGACTTGGAGCCATGGGATGGAATGGATGTGAGAATGGGTTGTATGCAGGTCTTTTCTTTGCCTTAGACTGTTTATTTTTTGATGCCTTCTTTTTACCTTTTGTACTTCTCTTGCCTGCCAATGCCACTCTTGGCATACATGGGTGCAATGGTGGTAGGCCACAGGGTCCCATGCCCAAAGGCATTGGTCCCATAGGCATTGCTCCTCCCATTCCCATGGGCATTTGAGGCCTTATGGACTGGCCAAGAAGTGGATTTGGCATTGGCAGTGGCCCCCTAGGCATAAAAGGCATCTGTCCTCCCAATGGCATTGGTGGCCTCATGGGCATTTGTCCTCCCATAGGCATTGGAGGCATACATGGATTCATTGGTGGTGGGCCACAAGGTGCCCCTATACCCATTGACATTCCCCCGAACGGTGTCTGCATTCCAGCCCTCATTTGCATCTTACGTTGCTTGGCCAGTTGCTTTTTACTCATCGGTTTCAAGACAGGTAGTGGCATTGGAGGTAATGGCATGTTGATGTGCATTTTGACAAGAGGATGTCCTAATGGTAATGGTGGACTGACAGCCACAACCTGTGGATTACCAACAGGCTCACACATTCCAAACATATTTGGAACACATGGATTGAACTGGCTAGGAGCCATTGGATGATAAGGATGCAAGAATGGATTATTTTTCTTTGATTTAGATTTTCCATTTTTTTTACCCTTTGAACTCTGTTTTTGTTGCGTCATTGGCGAGCCTGGTATGCACGGATTCATGGGTGGTGGGCCACAGGCTCCCATTCCCATCGGCATTTGACCTCCGAATGGCATAAGGGGTCTAATTGCCATCGGCCCACCTAGTGGCATACCCATTCCTGGTCTGCAGGGGTTCATCGGTGGAGGTCCGCAACGGCCCATTCCCATTTGCATTTGCCCTCCAAATGGCATAGGCATTCCCATTGGTCCCATCATTGGTTGCAGGAATGGACTTGGCATATGCATAAATGGTGTCAAAGGTTTTTTACCTTTTTTGCCCATCTTCCCTTTCTTACTTGGTAAACAAGGATTCATAGGACTTGGTACGCAAGGCTGTCCCATCATTGGGTTTGGCATAGGACCACCAAATGGCATTTGTGGTTGCATACCTATTGGTCCTGGCATTAATGGTCTGCATGCGTTCATCGGTGGTGGTCCACAAGGCATTTGACCTCCAAATGGCATGGGTGGTTGCATTAGCATGGGTCCTCCAAACGGCATTCCCATTCCCATTCCCATTGGACTTGGCATGTGAATAAACGGTGTCACAGGCTGTTTACCCTTTTTTCCGTTTTTTCCTTTCTTACTAGGAAGACAAGGGTTCATTGGACTTGGTATACAAGGTTGACCCATCATAGACAACATTGGATTTTGCATTGGCCCTCCAAATGGTATGGGTGGTCTCATTGGCATTGGTCCTCCAAATGGCATAGGAGGTCGCATACCCATTGGTCCTGGCATGGGTAGTCTGCATGGGTTCATCGGTGGAGGTCCACAGGGCATCTGACCACCAAAAGGCATTGGTGGTCTCATTGGCATTGGTCCACCAAAAGGCATTGGTGGTCTCATTGGCATTGGTCCACCAAAAGGCATTGGTGGTCTCATTGGCATTGGTCCACCAAATGGTCTAGGAGGTTGCATGCCTGGCAGTGGCATTGGTAGTCTGCATGGGCTCATCGGTGGAGGACCACAAGGTATCTGACCTCCAAATGGCATTTGAATTCCCATAGATCCCATCATTGGGTTATTGAATGGATTTGGCATATGCATAAACGGTCTCTGATGTTTTTTACTCTTTTTGCCCTTCTTACCTTTCTTTGTTGATAGACATTGTTTCATCGGACTTGGTATACAAGGCTGACCCATCATAGACATTGGGTTTGCACCAAATGGAATAGGTCTTATTTGATGGCCCAGCAGAGGGTTAGGCCGTGGCATTGGTCCTCCCATAGGCATTCCTGGTCGGCAAGGGTTCAGAGGTGGAACTCCACAAGGCATTGTCATTGCATCCAAATTGATCATGGGTTCTGGGATCGGCATCACAGAACGAGATCTTCCTTTCTTTGTGCAGGGTTTCTGTGGAGTTGGATGGCAAGGAGGAGACATGGGGAATCCCATTGGATAAGGTAGACCCATTGGCATTCCCATAGGTGTCCTCATTTGCATCATTGGATTCGGCATATTGGCACCGAATGGCATGTGTGGTTGCATTGGACCTCCGACTGGCATAGGTGATCTCATTCCCATTGGACCTGGCATAGGAAGTCTGCAAGGATTCATCGGTGGTGGTCCGCAAGGAATTTGACCTCCAAACGGCATTGCCATTGATCCTCTTATTGGCACAGGCATTCCCATTCCCATTGGACTTGGAATGTGAATAAATGGTGTCACAGGCTGCTTACCCTTTTTGCCCTTCTTGCCCTTCTTAGTAGGAACACAAGGGTTCATTGGACTTGGTATACAAGGTTGCCCCATCATAGGCATCATTGGATTTGGTATTGGTCCACCGAATGGCATAGGAGGTCTCATACCCATTGGTCCAGGCATTGGCTGTCTGCATGGATTCATCGGTGGAGGCCCACAGGGCATTGGCCCTCCAAAAGGCATACGTTGTTGCATTGGCATTGGTCCTCCGAATGGCATTGGAGGTCGCATGCCCATTGGTCCAGGCATTGGCTGTCTGCACGGATTCATCGGTGGAGGCCCACATGGCATTGGCCCTCCAAAAGGCATACGTTGTTGCATTGGCATTGGTCCTCCGAATGGCATTGGAGGTCGCATGCCCATTGGTCCCGGCATTGGCTGTCTGCATGGATTCATCGGTGGAGGCCCACATGGCATTGGCCCTCCAAAAGGCATACGTTGTTGCATTGGCATTGGTCCTCCGAATGGCATTGGAGGTCGCATGCCCATTGGTCCAGGCATTGGCTGTCTGCATGGATTCATGGGTGGAGGCCCACATGGCATTGACCCTCCAAAAGGCATTGGTGGTCTCATTGGCATTGGTCCCCCGAATGGCATTGGAGGTCGCATGCCCATTGGTCCAGGCATTGGTGGTCTACAAGGATTCATTGGTGGAGGCCCACATGGGAATGACCCTCCAAAAGGCATTGGTGGTCTCATTGGCATTGGTCCACCGAATGGCATATGAGGTCGCATACCCATTGGTCCTGGCAATGGTGGTCTACAAGGATTCATCGGTGGAGGTCCGCAAGGTCCTCCCATCATTGGGTGAAACGGAGGTGGTACATTCCAGATATGTATTGGAGGTAAAGGAGGTGCTGTCAACTCCAAACCTTTACTCTGTTTTCCTTTCTTTCCTTTTCCTGTTTTGCCCTTTTTGTCCTGAAGGGGAGGGTAGTACTGATTCATTTCTGGGTGAAGCAATGCCATGATAGCCGAATGTTGAATAGGGTTGTCAATTTTGTTCAATAACTTAGGTAAATCATTGTAATTTACAAACATTGGGAATGGATTTGAAGGTGCAAACATACTTAACATTTGTTGTTTCAAAGCCATTTTGCTTTGTTGTGGAGAAGTTATCTGTGGAAACATCGGTCTTTGATATGGATTTTGATTGGCCAATGCATCAAAAGAAAGCATTGGATCTGGTGATGGCATCACAGAGCGAGATTTTCCTTTCTTTGTACAGGGTTTCTGAGGAGTTGGTATGCAAGGAGGAGACAACGGGAAGCCCATTGAATATGGAAATCCCATCTGTTGCTGAGGCATGAAGGGAGGACATGGATATCCGGGCATGCATCCTTGCTTTTGCATAAGTTGCTTTTGTCTCAACATTTGAAGCCTTCGAAGGAAAGGATTCTGTTGCATATAAGGATTCGACTGCATTTGCATTTGTGGTCCTTGGATTGGCATGCATGGTCTTCCAGGTTGTGGAATACATGGTGTTCCTATTGGTCGCTGCATTATTGGGTTCTGCATTGGCATCATTGGTCTTTGCATCATTTGGTTCTGCATTGGCATCATTGGTCTTTGCATCATTGGGTTTTGCATTGGCATCATTGGTCTTTGCATCATTGGGTTCTGCATTGGCATCATTGGTCTTTGCATCATTATGTTTTGCATTGGCATCATTGGTCTTTGCATCATTGGGTTTTGCATTGGCATCATTGGCCTCTGCATCATTGGGTTTTGCATTGGCATCTGCATGTTACCCTAGTTAATAAGTAATACTACAGTCAATGATGAGAAATTCAGTGTAATTGCCTGAGAATACCGGGCAGGGCCAAAAGATAGGGGTCGGCCTTTGGAGCTGAAACTTTCACCGTTTAATAGCCATCGGATAAGAATACAAATGACCAAATATTAGCGACATCGGACGTTTCGTTCTCAAGATGACCACCCCCCTCAATTTTTGCTCAGAAATTACGCCAAAATCATCAAAGTTAATCGGAAACTTTGGAGCCTCATAAATTGCAAGCGGTAACACCAGAGCAAAGTATTCTACTTTGAGATTGGAAACAAGTTATTAATTGACCTATTTATTGTCAAATGAATGAAATTGGTGAAAACGGAATTTTTTGTCGCTCCCTCAAACGATTCGATACTAACGGCCTTTGAGAAATACCGACATTTTACCAAAAGTTAAAAAATATTTTCTCAAAAGTGCGGTAGTTTTTTTTAAATTTTTATCGCTGGACATAATACTTGTATATTGATCTTTAAATTAAAGTACTCTCAAAATTGGTACCTTTTAATATCGGAAAGTTATAAACGATTGAATTTTCCTTAATTTCGCTTGCGTGACAGCACTTTTCCAGCCAAATCCGCGAAATAGTTTATATGCAAGTACACAAACATTGATAAATTATATTAATTTTCTATGCTAAAAACACTGCTGGACTCTGTGGCTTGATAACATGCTATTTAGGTCTCAATGAGATCATTTGACTTTATAATATCGAGATTTGACTGATATTTGATGTGGTAAATCTAAGAAAAATGTACACATTTTAGAAACTTTTGTTCGACTGACTATAAATAACTCGAGTCTTGATTATTTTTCACAGCTGATCGAAAGACAGCAGTCTTCTTTATCCAAAAGTTACATTTATGATAAAATAAATAGTAATCTTCACTGATTTAGCTTATTCTGGCACGCCGCTTTACTCATGGACACCTAGTCTCTGCGGAAATAGGGAGCCCGAAGAGTAAGAATGAAGGCCACGACCGTATCAAACTTTTAACCAAACGTTTAATTTCAATATCAATAAAATATCAATAAATAATTTACTCACTTTAAATCAAAATTAACAAATTAGCTGGCTTATTTAAATGATTGAATTATTCTTAATTTCGCTTGCGTGACAACACTTTTTCCGCCAAATTGAGAGGGTTTTTCATATAAAAAGAACTACGTTAACAAATTGTACAAATTTTCAAAGGGAAACATTTTAAATTGAAATAAGTTTCTTTTTGAGTATCGTAATGGTGACAATATTGGGTTTTTGATTCGGAAAATCCGTAAACAAGTCATTCAAAATGTGCATCCTAGCTAGCTGACAAAAATGTAATACTGTATATTTATTTTTTATTCTTATTGGCCGATCATAGTGTATCTTATCCAATTTATAAGGCCTGTTTCATACTTCTTGATCCTTGTTGAATTTTCAGTGATTTATCCGATCCGTCACGCTATTCAAGTCACGCTAACTCACTCTGAAAATCTCAATTTTTCGAAATGTAATTTAAAACGAATTAATTCGCAATTAACAATAATCTACTCGATTTTAAATTAACAAGAAATGATGCTAAAGATAGTCATATATATGAATGTTTTTCCACCTTAATTATTTACTCCGTCAATGCATGAGTAACATTTTTAAAAAGATGACCTCAATTGAACTCGAATGTAAACAATCACAGATCAGTATCACGTTGCACATTTCACATATATTACACTGGATCGTTGGGTTTATTTTGAGCTCAGAGTGGTGAAATTGCTTATGAGTTTTTTTTATTCCTCTGAAGAGTTGCCATTTGGCTCATATTGAGGCATTTTGAAAAGACGCTTTACCTTTGAGCAAATGCGAGAATGATATGACATCGCATTTGATAAGTCTCGTGGTGAACTCAAAACGTGGTCGTAGTACTGCAATAATTACTGATATAATGTTGAAGATGAGGACATTGTGGCTATGACAGTTTACCCAAGTCATCGAAGAGCACTGATGATCGACCGGGGTGGAATTGAAGGTCTGTGTGTTGTCGCCTATCACACCGAAGAGTTCCGAAAACAGTTCAAGAATGACTACGGGGAGTGAATCTTTCATTATCTATAATGAGCTGTTTCCGAACTCTCAAATCGCTCTGCCTATTAGATATGGTAAGCAATATATTTAGGTAGATGATTTGCATTTTGGCTTATAATTACTGCAATATTTAGGGGTGGAAATTCTATGTGTAACAAAAAAATGTTAACTGACTCGTATGCAGTGGCACAGCAAACCCAGGTGTATTCAATTGGCGTTGGATATCGTTGAAAATCGACATCGGTTGAAGGATTGTATTCGAAATCAAGTAAACAATTTTTTTAAACAATTATTTTGCGTTTATTCGGGGTTGTCGTCACTCACATTATAAAATTCATGAATAAGTAATGAGCCCAGAACAATAAAAAATCACTACCGAGTAGGCATCTGTGTATCTGATACAGAAATCGTCCTGATTTGCATAAGGTTTAGCTTGAAATATCTCGACCAAATTATTCCTAATTTCAAAAATATTAATCTATTATTGGGGGGGGGGGGGGGACTCCGGAGAAAAACGATCAGGGATGCTTGTCGGAATTTTTCAAAAGTACCCCTAAAAGATACCTAAAGTTTTTCAAAAGCGGTGGCTTCACAAAGTTTTCATCTCTGACAGATACCAAAATCATGAGTTTCAGTGCTATTCAACCCCTAAAAGATACCAAAAAGTGAGAATTTGGCAAATTGCATTTTAAATCCTAAAAGATACCAAATCGCTGATTTTTACCCCTAAAAGATAGGACGAGCATCCCTGTTCGTTTACCATCGGAGTCCCCCCCCCCCCCCCCCCCCCCCCGTGGGCTCGACATTATATATTTCATACACATCGGCCACTCATATTGTATATATTACATATAAGCACTACCAAGCTAAAACAGGACGAGAAATATCATTTTATTAAAAATTTGTTGCAGTTCACATTTTTATGAATTGCTAAAATCATTGGAAATTTTAGTTCGAATAAAGGAATTTTGTAATAAACTTCCCACAACATATTATTGAAACTTCTTTCTTTCTTTCTTTCTTTCCTTCCTTCCTTCCTTCCTTCGTTCGTTCGTTCGTTCGTTCGTTCGTTCGTCCGGTCGGTCGGTCGGTCGGTCGGTCCTAGTTCGTATCAATGTTACGTTAACTTTATATTTATAGTCATCCACAGTTCCACGTATTTGTTTCTCCCGAAGTTTATTCCAGGTGCTACAATACATAACATTCATTAAATAAGCCAGCTAATAATTTGTTAATTTTGATTTAAAGTGAGTAAATTATTTATTGATATTTTATTGATATTGAAATTAAACGTTTGGTTAAAAGTTTGATACGGTCGTGGCCTTCATTCTTACTCTTCGGGCTCCCTATTTCCGCAGAGACTATGTGTCCATGAGTAAAGCGGCGTGCCAGAATAAGCTAAATCAGTGAAGATTACTATTTATTTTATCATAAATGTAACTTTTGGATAAAGAAGACTGCTGTCTTTCGATCAGCTGTGAAAAATAATCAAGACTCGAGTTATTTATAGTCAGTCGAACAAAAGTTTCTAAAATGTGTACATTTTTCTTAGATTTACCACATCAAATATCAGTCAAATCTCGATATTATAAAGTCAAATGATCTCATTGAGACCTAAATAGCATGTTATCAAGCCACAGAGTCCAGCAGTGTTTTTAGCATAGAAAATTAATATAATTTATCAATGTTTGTGTACTTGCATATAAACTATTTCGCGGATTTGGCTGGAAAAGTGTTGTCACGCAAGCGAAATTAAGGAAAATTCAATCGTTTATAACTTTCCGATATTAAAAGGTACCAATTTTGAGAGTACTTTAATTTAAAGATCAATATACAAGTATTATGTCCAGCGATAAAAATTTAAAAAAAACTACCGCACTTTTGAGAAAATATTTTTTAACTTTTGGTAAAATGTCGGTATTTCTCAAAGGCCGTTAGTATCGAATCGTTTGAGGGAGCGACAAAAAATTCCGTTTTCACCAATTTCATTCATTTGACAATAAATAGGTCAATTAATAGCTTGTTTCCAATCTCAAAGTAGAATACTTTGCTCTGGTGTTACCGTTTGCAATTTATGAGGCCCCAAGTTTCCGATTAACTTTGATGATTTTGGCGTAATTTCTGAGCAAAAATTGAGGGGGGTGGTCATCTCGAGAACGAAACGTCCGATGTCGCTAATATTTGGTCATTTGTATTCTTATCCGATGGCTATTAAACGGTGAAAGTTTCAGCTCCAAAGACCGACCCCTATCTTTTGGCCCTGCCCGGTATTCTCAGGCAATCACACTTCATTCTTCCTTAGTCTATGACAATATTTTTTTTTGATAAGTTACAGCAAAGAGGCTGAGGAATATCAAATGAACGATGGAATAACCACTTCATTAATGCGGAAAATGTTGTACATAGTTGGTTGTTATAAGTCATTCAATTTTTCAATCAATCATTCAATCAATCACTCAATCAATCAATCTCTAAATCAATCAATCTCTAAATCAACCAATCAGTCGATCAAGCAGTGGATAAATAAATCACTCAATTTATTAATCAGGCAATGAACCAATTGAATAATTAATAAATTAGCCAATCAATAATCAATGAAAACAAACAAAAATCAATCAATGAAACAAGCAATTGATCCGTCAATCTTGTTTTGCAATCGTTTACCTGTTGGAATGGCGTACAAGGGTTCATTGGTGTTGGCACACATGGGCGTTTGTTTTTCTTCATTCTTTGGTTAGCTGGAGTAAAACCATTGCGCATCATCCCCATTTGTCTTTGCATCATCATGTTTGCCATCATTGGATTCATAGCGTTATTGGCAATATTTTGGGAGCAACACATAGGATTACAATTGGACATACATTGGTATCTGCAGTAAGGATTGCACCAACCCATATTGCTCGTGTCTTGACCTGCGGGCAATAATATTATTTAGAATATTGTGCAATTTTGATTGCAAATAAATGATATTTTAATATCTAACAATTACTTTAGGTAGTGTGTTAATAGTCAAGTTTCATGTTCTTCATTATTGAGGCTAAGCTCCGATAGTATGTGATATAGTCGTTTGTACGAGGTACATCGCGTGGAAATGCACCAACCCAAAAACAATACAAACACTAATGGTTTTGTGTTGTTTCTTTTGTTAATTTACCTACAATTGAGACTTGAAGAACTTGAGACTGGTCTATTGACAGATCTAAGCCTAAGTGAATAATTGTTTAACGAAATGACAATAATTCATTTTTGAAATTTCGTTTTCACAGCTTTAGCCTGGGGGCCGGTGGCACAAGGCCTGTCAAATTTATCCACTTCAGTATATAGAATTTATCCGGTGGTGACGTGTTTCGTGTCGCTCGTGTCTAGTTCATTGTGTAGTCTGTATCCTACCTGGTGGAACAATGATGATTTTCTTTATTTTTGCCTTTTCGTTTACTGGTGAAGGGAACTTGCCCTTGTTCTTCTTCATTGCCTTTTGTAACGGTATTGTAGGATCAGGTTTTGATCCTTGGCCAAATTTAAAGATAATTGAGGTTTTGATCTTTGGGCGTCTGAAAATGGAAGATGTGATGAAGTACTGCAATAAATAATGTTTTGTAGTTTTTTTGAGGTTCATTGATCTGCTGATAAAAGTCTTGAATCAAATCCATGAAAGTGTGATAAATCAGAAAACACTGTTAATGTGTACTATTAGTGCGCTTCTTGAATCTGAAATACCCTTTAAATATCAGCTTTATCAAACTGTATGCTACATATTCATTATTTTAATAAAAATGAAGCTTTCTTGCTTTGAAAGAATCTGCATGATTACAAGCTTATAAAATTGCAACTGTTTGAGATTTAAGATATTTTATCATATGAAGGATTACTCACGATGATGTTTTGGTTGGTGATGATGGCGATGATCCCGTTGGTGATGAACGTTTTGGTTTCTTCTTTTCTGTTGGGCTGCAGAAAGAATCGACTCTGAATAAACTAAACTGAGTCTGCGAATATTGTTTGTGAAATATGTTAAGAGATACACCAGCTTGAGCTTTACCTGAAGTATTCAACAGTTGCCCCAATCATAGTAGTATCGCCTTGAAACGACTTGAGAAGCTAAGGTTCAAAGGAGAGTATTTAGCTTAGCTGTCTTTAAATTGCTAGATTGTGTGGAGGGTTTGCATAGAATAGATTGTTAAATTTGATAAATAATGATTATAACCGGTGCGTAATGTAACTGTGTCATATTAAAGGGAGTATTTCTGTTTTTAGTTTAGCCATCCTTTAATTATGTGGAGAGTTTGCATTAAATATATTGGTAAATTTGATGGATAATGATAATGATCAGTGCGTAATGTAACTGTGTCGAATATAGCAATTTCAAATAACGTTGCCATCACCACAAGACAATAAGTCATTCCAGGACAACTCGGAATGATGGGTAAAAATCATGACAGAATGTAGAATGACATCTTGGACAGTCAAAAAGTTGAATATTGACCTTTTAATCTATGAAGCGAACCGAAAGCAAATCAAGTCAAAACCGAATGGCATGAATTTCTTGTCAACTGGTGCAATACGTATGACAGTAATATTTATACCCATAGTTCCTAGTAGTCTTGGAATGACCTATTATTGCTTTAGGTGATGACGACGTTATTTGAAATAGCTATATAACAAAGTATTTCTGTTATCATTATTATACTGTCAATTAATCGAACACCAAAACATGATATAAACAAAATAAATGATTGGGTTTCTTACCGCTTCTTCCATCTTTGATTTCAACTGTAGATATGCAAGTGAACCTGGATAGGCCAACTCATCGACCCACATTGAATCGATATCAATGAGAACTCGGTAAGTCACAATGCCTGGAATTATTATAAAGCAATTAGTATAATAAACATGGCACCGTCTATAAAATGTTGTGCCAATTGTTTATGAGACAAGTAATCATTTGGTTTGAAATGTTTTAGGGATTGTTATCTTACATTGAAACAAAAGGTTGTCTCATTTTGGTTTTTTAACACCTAGCTGTCGCTTTGATATCTATATGCGATGGGCTGTTTGTGTTGAGTGGGTCTTCTTCCGTGTAATCCTTTGTCAATCGTTTTTGTTTTGCATTCCATTGAATGTTTCTTACCATCTAATGGTCTCTTGCTAATAAACTGGTGCTTTTCACTACATTTCCGATCTGTCATAGTCCCAAATCGATAGAAGCTGTTTTTAGTACTGACTGCTACACAATCGTTGCCTACGCCTTGTGGCCGCCCTGCTGTCCAATCAACGAAATCAACTGGTGATCCATCAATGTAAGTGTAGTCTCCTTCTGTTGCTCTAATATTTAACAATAATAAATTATCAGTTATTAAGCTACAACAGGATAGTTCCGAATATTTGAACTGATTAGTATGGAACCGAAGAAATGTACGGAGATTTAAAACCATTTTTTGTTTGATATTATGTGTCAGTGATTCAGTGATTCGAATCAGGTGTGAACCCAAATGAGGCTACTTTTTAATGACAATCGATCAAACTTTATAAACATCTTAAAATACATTATTGTAGTCAATTTTTTTATTGGAATCTTACCTGTCATTTAACCCGATCCATACTGGACCCTCCTTGCCAGACACGGGTGCCATACCTAAGAAGTCTACTTCATAAAGGGTTCTGATCGAAGCTAAAGTAGCGTTCTCAGCAATACTTTTCTCGAGTGCATCATCCCACGTGGCTTTCTCTGTATTGTACTTATAGCATGAGCCTTGATATTCTAGGAATCCTTTTGGACAAGGCGCTGAAATATGTAGATTAAATATACTAGTTTTAAGATGACGATAATCTTAAAAACAATTCGTAAAGTTTCGTGATTTGTATTCTAAGAAATTTTGGACAAGGATCTTATATATGTAGATTACATTGACGTTTTATAGCGGAGCTCCGCGCGGGCCGAAGGCCCGCGCAAGCGGAGCACCATAATTAAGAAAATATGGTAAACCATCGAGCTCATTTCAGATCGACCACAGGAAGCCCGGAATTCCAAATTCCGTACAACGGCGTCCGTCCGTGTACTGCCGCGCAAAGTCGCTGACCAGTTTTTTTAGTGAACACAAAAAAACAAATCAAAATATCTATTTTTGCAGTTTATATTTACTGAAAACTTTCCAAAAATCTAATTTCACTATGGGTAACGAAGAAAATGGTTAAGCTAAGCTGCTGCTAAAAGAGTTTTGACTGAGAAAGAGAAACAAAGACACCGAACTGAAAAAAAAAAGAACTTACTATTACACGAAGAAAAGCCTCAAAAATATTTTCACTGACAAAGTGGGTAAAAGTCTCGTAACGATAATGTGAAGTCATGTAGAGCGCTGTTAAAATCCAAAGATGGAGATTTTACAAGTTGATAGTTCTATTTTCTTTTCTGGAAGAGTTTATTTGACAAGTTTGCATTATTATGCAAGATGGTAAAAAGACCATATTCTTCGAGTTCGTGGATTCTTTGTGGCATTTTTCAATCATTACTTATCGACTTATCTACTTTTAAAAGTAAATACGACGACGACAAAAAGTTCATAAAAACAAAAACAAAACAAACGTGCATTTCCAGCAATTCAAAAGAGGTGAAAAGCATTTAGACGAACTCGACTCACGAAGATGATTTGACTCTGTTCATTCATCAATTTTTACGGGCAATTCAGAACACGGAGAGCTTTAGGATCAATGCAGATTTATCAACTATTCACAACGAAAAATAACTTTTCATACAAGATGTTTGTCAACAAAGTAGGACTGCCAGTTCAGGGAGTGGATGGAAATGCAAATTTAGCACAATGTGTGATCGAGCAACACGAGCTAGCCATACTACGCCGTTCTGTTGAACCGTGTGAACTTTTAGAGGCGATGAAAACTGTTTTTTTTTTCTTTTAAAATTCTGAAAACACGAACAAGCTAATTGTAATCAGAACTGAGGACGAAAGTGGCAGTGGAAAAGACGTTTTAACATCCACATATAAGCATATAATTCCTGCAAGCTATTTACTTCTTTTTGTGAGATATTTCTCCGTCGATGAGATCTTTATGTGTGTTTGTTGTTGTTAATTTGATTCTTGTAATTCTTTGATTTGTTATTGAATTGCAATAAAACGCTTGTATTCGTTATTGTACTCATCTGCAAGTTGAAATTTCAAAAGTTCATATTGAAATAAAAGTTCATACGTACTAGCTATTTTTTTAATCAAGTTACGCAGTATTCACTTTTGATAATTAAAAATGCACAGCCGTATTAGATAGCTAGATTACCAATAAGTTATTAATTACACATTTCACCAGAAAAGCGAAGTTTTTGTCGATTTTTATGACATTTTTTCAAACATAAAAGAGCGAAAAGCGAACAGCGCGCGGGGATTTGTTTATGACTCAAAGAAGCCATGTGAGTGCTTTTCTAACTTCTCATTGGATATTTAATTTTAATTGACAGGTGCGATTTTTACCATGATATCTGCAAGCCAGTTGACTGTTACTAAAAAAATACGGTCGGATATTTTTCGCATTTTAGTGCATATTTGTTGCGTATAATACAATTGTGTTGCATGCATAAAGATTTGAATATTTCAATTGGCTATATGTTTAATTGATTATGAAAAGAAAATAACTTAGGAAAAAATATTAATAATAATAAACAAAAAATAAAAAAATAAAATTATCCTCACTTCTCATTTTTGTTATTTTCTTTTCATGATTATTTAAATGGAATTATTCATTCATTCATTTATTTGTTTGCTTTTTATCTATAGTCATTTTTGATTAATTAGTTGATTGATTGATTAATTGATTGATCAACAATTTTGATAATCGGTAGTGAACGAATAAATTGATGAATGGATGAATGAATATTTCAAAGAATAACTCATTTCATGAAATCGGAGCTCCGCTATTAGGTTTACCTAATTTTTATATTAACATTTATAACATGAGCCTTCGATTGTAGACACTGAGTCATTAGTGAAATGCGCTATGTAAGCACTACATTACATTACACATTCAGTGAATCATTTTGGACAAAGTACATTTACGTTTCAGGATGAAAATGGTGATTTATTTTACAGTCTTTTACTAATTTTGCTACAACTTCTGGAAAAACTAGTCTAAGGTGTCCTTCAAAAAGAAATGTTGAATACACTGTACTTTGCTTTATAGTATCGAACATATAAAGTAGAGTTTCTATCTAAATGTTCTCTTACCTCCATAAATCATCAGCTGTACGTCTGCAACGAGAAAAGCTTTTATTTGAGTACTTCCAAATGATCAACAATATCATTCAACTTATACTATTCCTTGTTCGTATAAGTATGTTTTGACAACGGCGTACAGGCAATACCTCCCCCTTGTCATTGGTTCAAAACTACGTACCTGTATAACCAGGAACATTTTCATCCATGGTGTTCTTATCATTTCCCGGCACATCATAGTACACCACCACGAAGTACCTTAGCATTAAAGTACGTAAATGGTATGAGTGTTATGGTGAAAATAGTGAGTGTATGGCATAAAATGTTTTGAAAATGGCATGTAAATATTGTATCAAAATTGTATGAGGTTATGAACTTTTTTATATTCTCTAAGTAATTTAGCATTTCTACTAATTGGAGAGAATTTCTTTCGCATTCACTACCCCTACATTAACCTTACCTTCCTTTCAATCCCTGAACTATCGCCACACCAACGTACAGACTCGATTTCCAGATCATCTGTACAAATTCCTTGCTTTTCATACTAATGCTCCTTCTATGCCAGTCGTAATACTTTACCGTTTCATACCATTCTGTCACGCAATCCTTAGCAAGAGTATTTCTGCTTCCACGACCGAGATATATAGTAACGCCGTAAGGAGAGTTAGGGTCAATTTTGTCCGTTCCTAGTTTGCTGATTTTTAGAGCCCAGTCTTTTGCCCTTGATGTTATTTCATCGGAGAGAATTACTGGAGGAGAGCCGTGTAGTCGTCTGAACACGTTGATGTATTCCACAATATCCTCTATGGTTGCTGTCAAACAAACAAAATCAAATAAATAAGTCATTATCATCATGAATTATCGCCAGTGTGATCAATCTATGATACAAATCAATTCTCTTGTCATCATAACCATCATTCTTATGATAACCATATTTATAGTTACAATCACCTCATCATTTTTTTATATGTGCACTTGTAAGAAAACGGACGTACGGAAAAATTGAATCCATTTCCTTTATATAACAATTTAAGCTTTTGCTTTTTTTAACCGCTTTGACCTCATCTGTTCGTGTTATCTTTATTAACACACAGAACTCTCGACCAATCAAAGCGTGCGTAGCATCCTAACTATTAGACAAACCACCGTGATCATTATCGTCGTCATCAACATCATTATTATTATCGCCATCGTTAGTAAAAACTAAAAGACGCCGTCTTCATCGCCATTATTATCATCATCATCATCGCGATGGTTGTCCCTTTCTACATTGTCATCAGGAACTCACCTGGTTTTTGCACTGGTATTCCAGGAATGCCAGGTGGTTGAGTTGTTGGAACTGTTCATAAAATAATATCAAATGTTACTTACTATTCTTTTTAAATTTGTGATGTCTTACAATATTACTGCATGGTTTCCTGGGTATAATAACTTTTAAATCATCTTTTTTCCGTTAATTACCATATACCATGATACTCGGATATAATGTATTGCTGGATTGTCAGCAGTCCCTTAAAACCACTACCCTTACAAAATAAAATTTTCAGAATGGTCCGTCAGTAGAGAAACAGGGCATTTTTTCCTTGTACGGACCTCACAACATCTACTTCCTATAGCTAGAATATTGATCCAAACATGCACTCTTCCCACTGGTGCTGTCACTCCCACACTGTCAATAGGTATATGTTATTGCTTGGTTTACTTACCAGGTGTGGTTGTGCGTCTTCCTGTCGGTCTTCCTATGGGAGGCGTTCCAGGTGGAGGTCTTCCTGGGGAAGGCCTGGCAGTTGGTCGTCCTGTTGGTCGCATTGTTGGCCTTCCACCTGAATCTGTAAGCAATATATCGAGCAATATAACAGTTTGAGTTTATTGATCACAATCACATCATCACAACGGTTTTTAGCTTGCACATTTATCCTTATTTCTGTGTTTTGCATTAGTGTTGTTTAGTTTTACTCCACTCATTGATATACTTAATTTACTTTCTACTTCATAAAACGGGTTATTACGATTTAACTTAACTGAGCATTACCGCTTTTACTTTTACTTTTATTCAACACAAATTATTTTACTTCTTACTTAGTCATTTTAACTACATTTATACACAAGCGATCGAGCGTTTTTATGATAAGCATGCACAGGAACAAGGCGAAATTAAGTATATTTATATACGAAAATATTATTTTTGTATTAGAAAAAAAGGTCACTGGAACATGACCAGCGAACACTTGAAGTTGTCAAAGTTCACTTTTTTTTCAGATTGATTGTCTTGTGATTTCGTTTGAAACAAAGCATGACAATATCTTAAGGGAAAAAGTAGTGGGTTTATAAAGTTTAGATACACCTGTATCGGAAAAGAGGAAGAGATGCATTACAATAATACTATAATCTCTGAGGAATGCTTGTCACAAGGGTATTTTAGATATGGTATGACCTACTTTGACAAAAGCGACCATAATATCCACTTCTACATCGACATCTAAATCCAGAGCGATATCGAGAGGTTTGTATGCAGCTACCGCCATTTTGACATGGCCTATTACTACAAGGGTCTAATGGACCTACAACATGATGTAATACAATTTGCATTTCAAAAGATGACAATTAAAAACAATTTATAAATAAATAAATAGAAGGTGACCTCTGTCATCTGTAATAGTCCGTAGTAAGTCATATACTTAAAATAGAGCATAGCTTTATGATCCTACTAACACCATTGAAAATTGTGGCCAAACTGTCAAACGCTCAAGTTGTTGAGAGTATTTCACTGAAGATTTATCAAATGGCCTTTGGCCGTGGCTCTACACCACTTGGTTGAACTACATGATTATATCAATCAAATTACTCACGTTGTGGCTGACTACATCTTGCTTTGACTGCCTTGATTTGATCAGCACTCAAAGCTGCGCCGTAGATCTGTAGACACGTGACACGACCTTGGAAGTTTCTGCGCATGCCCATGACTGAGCCAATACGAATCGGATATTGAGTACCGAGAACAATCCGTCCAACTACTATTCTTTTGACCTGAAATAAATAGTATATATGGTTAATTCTATCCTTGCACTAATCAACATTATACATCGAGCGGAAAAGAGCAGAAAGGCAAATCACAACGAATTTTTGATATTCTAGTAGTTTTATAATCAAAATAACCTTCAAAAAGTTGAAACAAAGAACCGCTGTATGCATTTCACCTGGAATACATTTAATAGACAATTCTATATCAAATTTCTAAGCACAATTCAAATGATAATTCGAGCGAAAAAAAACGAAGTTCATGAGCAACGAGTTCTAATTTGTTATATATGTTAAGGTTGTTTTAACTTTCCATACTGGTCTTATAATGCGTTTTCAAACTTCAAATACTGATTTCCAGCTCGTAAAGCTTTAGACCAACATGGCCATCTTGAGGGCAAATGATAATAACAAAATTACAATGACGTATCTAACGTCAAATGTACTGATCAATATATGTCAAGGGTTTGAAATTCTTCGCTTATGTGGTAGAATTCGCCGGTTTCATGTTGAAAAAAGGACTGGGTTCTAGTTGAGAAAATACAAATTATTGAAATCATTCCTTATGTTTTTAAATCATTAAAAAGAACATGTTAAAATGAATAAATGATGAAAGTTTGATTAAAATCGGATAAATACAGATAAATTTATTGGGACTTGAATATTACAAGAAATGTATGTAGTGGAGGGACAGTGTCCTTATGAATTATGCTTTGTTTTTGAAGACTAGAATCCAGTCCCTTTTTCAATATGAAACCGGCTAATTGTTTGTATGTACTTACTCTTCTGCCATCAATCCACAGAGATCCATACCCAGTATCTTGATCATAAGTCATACCAATATACAGCCATTTGCCCGGCCTGATTCCTCTGTACACCAATCTACGTCTAAAGTAACCCATCCTACCGATAAAATTAGCCGATATTGTACCACGGCCATAGTAGTACAAGCCCACTCCATAACCATTACGTCTAAAGTTTACTATAGGTCCACCTCGGTACGACAAACGTACCCACACAAATATAGAAATAGCGTATCTAGTATCTAATTTTCCATCACTGTTATTTGGGATTTCGATGTATGAGTGTCGGTTACCACGTATGTAAAGGGCCCCGCCGTACTTTCCAAGTGGGCCCCATGTTTTACTGATACGGCTGAATGATGCTCGTGGGGCGCGGTTTAAGCTGATATCACGACCACGTGTGTAGGCGTTGAATGGGTAGATACCGTACGCTGGAGGGATTGCTGAGTGAGAAAAAAAAGTTTGTTGATGATGATGGTGATTAAGATAATTTCGATGGTGATGATGATGATAAAGATGACTGCGATTGTGGTGATAGTGATGATGTTAAAGATGATTGAGATGATGATGATAAAGATTCTTACGATGGTGATAATAATGATGATGATAAAGGTGCTTGCAATGTAATGATAATAAAGATGATTGTGATGATAATGATAAAGATGCTTGCGACGGTAATAATGATGATCATGATAAAAATGATTGCCATGATAATGATGATAATGATGATAAAGATGCTTGCAATGCAATGATGATAAAGATGATTGTGATGATAATGATGAAGATGATTGCGGTGATGATGACGATAAAGATGATTGCGATGATTATGGTGATGATATTGATGACATTTGAAAAAGTTGTTGATGAAGATGGTAATAATGATGGTAACAATAATGATGATAGGTGATAGTCCTGGTGATCATAATAATAATTGTAGTGATAATGATGGTACATGTAGATTTGGTATTATTATTTTTTTTATGAAGATGGTAACAGTGTCGATGATAAAACGCAAGAGAGTATGAAATAAGAGAGCTTATCCCCCGTATTGGGCTTTCCACTCATCAGCGGATCTCTTAAGTCTATTTTTAAACTAAGTTATTTCGGGAACGGAACGTGATTGGCCAGATTGCAGAAGGCATGGTCGCATCGTCAAAACATCTCAAGACAAAAGTGTAGAAGTTGTTAACAAGTTTCTAAAAATAGCACGACGAGTAGAGCCCCTGATGGGGTCCGGGGATAAGCTCTCGTATCTCATACTCTCTTGTAAAACGTTTAAATAAAATAAATAAAGTTATAGGAGTGGTGTTGCTGTGTTGCTAGTACTGATGAGAGTTGTTTAGTTTGATAATCTCTTTCATCTGTGGAGATATGTTGTCAATTAGGATGGTAGCGGCGATTTGAGATGATAACTGTGTTGCTATTGATAGTAGTGATGATGGGATAGAGGTGAAGATATTGTTACTTTTCGCGAGTGATGATGATAATGTTTAGCAATGATGTCAATAATAGACCAGTTTGAAGTTCTTCATTGCTCAGGCTAAGCCTCAATTGTAGGTAAATTAACAAAAGAGTTAAGACAAAACCATTGATATTTATATTGTTCTTGGATTGGTGCATTCCCATGGGATGTACCTCGTACAAAAGAATATATCACATACTATCGAGGCTTAGCCTGAGCAATGAAGAACATGAAACTGGACTGTTATCACGATAATTAAGCAAGTCTAAATTTATTGTCTAAATCTTGGTATAAACAATAACCATTACTAACCGTCAGAGCATAGTTTAGAGGTAATACGATAGACATGGCTTCTCAGTGCATTGAATGATCTTGCTCGAAGTACGTTTTCTGGTTTTTCAACTAGTAGTCGTAGCTGACTCGGATCATATTGGCTGAAAGAAGATTTGAATCTTTAAGATTTAATTTATCATTCGCTTTAAGAAGGCTCCAGCTGCTTTTTGTAGGGTGGTGGGCCAGTTTTCATCGAACTCTACTCATTGTCTATTGTCTTAAGATATTTTTTGTTAATAGCTCAGTGATTTTTTACCAGATCAGATAGATGGTTGTTTTTTAAACAACCCTCAACAACCCTGCTAAATCAGACATGGTTTGTAAACTTGATAAATCTGATACCTTTACAAATAAAACTTTACACATATTTGTTTGGAAAAGCGTGCATGTTGTATTGGTATTCGGATCTTTAGAATTTCTTAATATTAAGGCATAGTTTTCCTACTGGGTAAACTGCATACCCTATAACTTATTCTTATTCCAAAATGGCGCTTGACCGGACTAGACTGGGGGAAGTAGCACGGAAACACTGCAAAGGGCCATATGAAAAAGTGGCCAGCTGAATGTTTGAAAAACTGAGTTCGATCTTGCTTCAAAATTACTCTGTATGTGGAAATGGAGAGAAATGAAGGGCTGTCTGGCCCTTGATGCCTCATTTCCATGCTGCTCTCCCCAGGTGAAAACACACGGCCAGGCGCTGTTTTGGAATAACGCGTATGGCACTCATGTAGATGTGACACTCTTTATAAAGTTATTACCTTCCTATACCAACTGCATATACTTTGATCTTCATTCTCTTCAAAGGAGACACTAAACCATCGAGACTTGGTATCTCACCATTAACAGACGACTGCTGACCATCTGTCAGTATAACTAGTATTCTAGGGACTCCAGTTCGTCCACCATATCTTTTCATAAATATTAACCGTGCTTTCTTAAGAGCTAAGTCAATCCTAGTATTCCCTCTATAAAACGGTATACGACTGACATGTCGCGCGAAGCCACTCCACGAGTAGTGCTTTCGTAGGGTGATTGGTGCGAAGGCTCTGCTGCTGTAGACGATGAGACCAACGTGTGTACCGTGTCGCGATACTTCGAACTTTCTAGCCAGATGTTGTATGAAGAGTTTTTGTCTGAGGTAGTCTCGTCTGCCCATACTACCAGACGCGTCCATAGCAAAAACTATGTCGACCTTGCGATTACATTGTTTAGCTGTTTCGAAAAAATAGTAATTTGTTACTGTTTATATTTTTTCGAGTTATTGAAAATGTGATAAATGAACGAATGTAAGAATAAGTTAACGAACTAGGAAAAAATGGCTAAATGTGATTAACGAATAAACGCACAAATGGACGAACGAATGGATGGATTGATGGATGGAAAGATGGATGGAAAGATGGATGGATGGACTAAAACAATGAATGAATGAATGAACTAGTAAATGAGAGAATGAATGAACTAATAAATGAGAGAATGAAAGGATGAATGAATGAGCACATAAAAACAGAAACAAATGAATGATCAGCCATAGTTTGTTACCTTGTGCGTAGAAGACAACGCTCAGTACCAGGCCACACAGCACTGGCAACAGCCTCATGGTCACAGCTGCGTATAGGCTATATAAAGAAGGGATTGTATTATGTAACGGAAATGGAATCACATTTTACATTTAATTCAGAACTATCATAATCATCCTATGTTTGCTCTTAAATTTCAAGTTCAAGTTTAGTTTGCTCTTAAGATTACATTTAGAATACACCATTTAGATAAACCTATAAGAGAGTACTATATTTAATGGCACTATAAAGTCTAGTATATACAATTAAAATTAGTAACAAATCTTTGTTTCGACTACGTAGAAATTACATAATATCCGAGCTTTCGGAGAATATCCTCCATCGTCAGGGTTTGAAAAATAATAAATCGAGAGCGAGATGAATTCAAACTTAAAGAACACTTAAAATTAAATTAAAGAACAATTAAAATTCTCAATATAATTTACAGTCTAGGAATTTGTGATATATTAATGTCAATTAAAAGTTTTTTCAACCTGATGTATAGTAAAAACGTTATTAAATCTATCAGTTTTTGATGTAATATTGTACAGTTTTGATTTTCTAAGTTTATATTTGTTCTCTTATCTTCTAATATTGTGTCGTACGAAAGAGCAAGAGCAAAAGAGGTTGGACAGTTTTACTGGGTTATTAAAAGGTGCTTAAAAAATTTAGAACAAGTTTTCTTGTTACGGTTAAGTATGAATACTCATTTTATTTAATTTAACATTGACTGACAGCCATTTTTCACTTCAACGGCTCTGTCGTTGCAATGACTTTTTTAACTTAAAAAAATCATTTTTTCAAAACATTCTCAGATTTTGCATTACAATGGTTGAACTTTCAATTGACTTTCATTTATGATCACATATATTTATATGTTTTCTTTGGCAAATATTTCCTTGATTAGGTCATTTCAGGTTACGTCTTGAAAACTAATGACCTCTTGACCGGACAAATAACAATTTAAATGTCCCTAAACGAGTCCCTAAGTCTAGGTATCTTACCGTTTTTAGCGTATCGTGAGAAGGACGCCTCTTCCACTTTCTTGTAGCTGTTGCCGCGTCGAAGAATTTTTTTCTCAAACAAAAGAATACATTTTTGTTTACTTGAAACTATCGGAACGATTATTAGACCAGTAAGCCACACGTTGTATTTTGAGACGAAAATCATAAACATAATCATTTTTAGAAGGATTTGAAGTAGATATCGAAAACCTTTTAGGTATATAGGGCGGTCATTTCCATGTTCTCTATTTCATCTTTGATTTGAAGTTACAATAATGTTTTTTGTTAATTTATCAAATCTACCATGGGCTCTCACACTGGCTTCAAATGCTATTGTGTAAACTCAGTTATATTGAAACGACTTTAATCTAGTCGTTTCAATATAACTCATATAATTTTTGTAAATCGATACTTTCATTGGTTTGATTTTTTTTCTTTTCGTTTTTTTAAATATATATATGTTGTATAACTTTAAAGAGCTAGTGGTAACCATTGCTTTTTTTTTTTTTTTGAAATATTGTCATAGCGAACGTTTTTGTTATGCTCAGTTCATCGACATGGCTGTTTGAATGTTCTTTCGAATAACTCACGTCACGAATTCTCGCACGCTCTTTGGTGTGGTATACGCGCTGTTGATCAGAAATGACTATTTTGCCACAAAAATTAATCACAATCAAATGTAATTCATATACTTGGTAATTGTTTTCTTTTTAATGGTTATAAACTTTAAATGTACTTTTAATCAAAGGTGACCATAGAAAGTGTCGGGCTACCTGTGTTCCACATGCTAAGATGTCCCTCGTTTTGATAAACACATTTTCATTGATTTGTTTTAGTTTTATGTCTTGTGGGGTACCTGTGCTTTCGATTTGCACTTGAGCAATGTCAGATTTGAAAAGTTGAACATCTTTAGTGGCCTACAGTAGATTCATTTACTTGGAATCATACTTGAAAAAAAAAGATTCTTAGCTCACCAGCTTGGTTCTAGAAAATCTGATAGCACATATTTTCCAGAACTTGAGATATCTAGCTAAGAATCTCTATTTTTCTACAAAGTAAAGATACATTCATATAAAGTCAGGTGTCAGTACAGATTTTCATAGTTTCGACTATATTTGGTTACAGAATAGGCTAGCTCAGTGACTTTATAAAGTCTGAAAGCTGACATCCCAGGGCTGCCGATTGGCTGTTTCAATTTTACAATACCAAAAAAATACATTGCAATCTTTGGACCCTATCTGGCGGAAGTCATTTCTCTCTAACACCGTTTTTAAAACGTTTTTCAATTCAACGTAAATATTGTATGCTTGTATTTATACTAACTAAATAGAACAAAGTAACAAGTGCTTTATTGCTTTTTATTTGTTTCGATTAATATGTTTTATTATAAATGTGATTATATTCTAGCTACTTGCTAAGTCATCTTCTAAGCGGTGGTTTTTTGTTATTCTGGTGAATGTTATGTTCCACGGACGGGCACCCATGCCAGATAATGCTATCCACCGCGGATAAATCCCTATTCAGCGGATAAATTTGAAAGAACTTTAATGCAGCAGATAACTTTTACCGAGTTGATAGCTTATCCAGGCTTCGTGAAACCCGTTCCAGTATGATAGCGTCGGTGTGGTATTCTTGATAGATGATAATCTTGTCTGTGCTAAAACATTGTCAATTTCAACTATCCTATTTTAAGAGCGCTTGGAGTTTTTCTACAATGTTTGTATTATTGGGTTTGTTCTCGTGAACGCCTTCCTGATAGTTGCAATGTAATGCAACTTATATATATACATTCATGCTGCTTCTTGAGTATTTTATTCCAGTTTAATGCCGTCAATTGTTGTAGAATTGATACCGTAATCATTTCCAGTCATATTACCGTGATTGATTGACATATGTCCAGTCCCATTCTTTACTGAGATCTGTTTATGTACATTGTCAATGTTTTTATGCATGTGGAATTTTGGATTCAGATTTTCATGATCAATGTCTTTTTTGTTTATTATACTTTCATCAATATCATTATCATTTGTGGTTAAATCATTCACGGGAGTCTTATCCAATATAGCGTCTATGCGATGAGATGAATTTTCCTGGGACATATTAGTGGTGTTTTTGATTAATTGGTCATTGAAGTTTTCATCCGTTTTGTCTAGAGAGTTTCCTGCCAATGTGCTGTTCTGTAAGTCATCGAATGTGCTGTTGAGTGAGTTGGAATGATGAATCATGCCAATGTTAGCGTTGGTAGTATGTGTAGCAGGTGTATCGTGCCCTTGGTGTTCCATATCATTGTCGTCATCAATATCATGATCGGTCTCTTTGTGTTGAGCTTTGCTGCTTGCCATGTCAAGATGAACATCGTATGGGTGTGGTTCGTTGTCGTAGTTGGTCGGTTTAAGGTTCTTTGCTTTAGTTTTGTTGGTGAAAACCCAGAAGAGGTCATCCTCCTTCTTGCTGCTATTATTGGCATGTGACCTCTCTACTTTTGGAACATGATGGTTGCTACTTTCCAAGCCGACATTCAGTTCGTCATGATTTTGGGATTCTTGTGATTCTACTGATTCCGTGTTGTCCTGAGGTATTCTAGTTTCCAAATCAACGTACGGTTCAATATGCTCTTGCGATCCTGGTAAGTCTGTTGAGTTAATCGTTGAAGTACTATAGCTAATCTGAGAGTTTTCATTTTGCTTGTGATGATCTAAACTCTTGTCAGTAGATGCAACTTCTAAACCAACGTTCATTCCATTCTGATTTTGTGATCCTGGTGAACCTTTCGCGCTCATATGGTGTTCTTCAGGGTGTACGTAGTGGGCACCTGTTCTATTCTGCCTGAAATGTTCACTAGTACTTGATGCGATGGAGGTGTGGCCATAAGTTGTGTTGGTTGATGTATGAGAAGAGGAAGATGCGTCCGCCTCACTAGTACGTTGTTCTTCGGGGTGTACATAGTGTGCACCTGTTCTATTCTGCCTTGAATTTTCATTAGTATTGGCTGCGCTGTAGGTGTGCCCATAAGTTGTGTTGGTTGATGTATGCGTTGAGGAAGATGTGTCCGCCTCACTAGTAGGTTGTTCTTCAGGGTGTACGTAGTGAGCCCCTATTCTATTCTGCTTGGAATATTCATTGGAATTTGGACCCGTATAATGGCTTGATGTGGGCGTATTTCCCTCATACGTTTTATTCATTTCTGGAAAACCATAACTACTCGACGTGTTGTTTCCTGTTTCGTGATGGTTTGGGGCTCCAGTATATGACTCTTTGTTTTCATAGCTTTGTGGTCCGTTATATGTTCCTGTGGAATGGTAACTTTCTGGTCCTTTGTAGTTCCCTGTCTCATGGACAGACTCTGGACCTTGGTAACTGTGCACGTCTTTGTTCCTTTCAGGGCCGTTGTAGGACATTTGCTCTTGATGGTATTCTGACCCCCTACTTTGCTCTATTTCGTGTTGAACGTAGGCACCATTCGGACCGTTGTATCTATTTTTAGACGGTCCCTCCTTCTGCTTATCTTCCGAGTGAAGACTTGTATTTTTGAAGTCAGAACTTCGTTCAGCGAGGTCCAAAGCTTCGATATCAAGGTCGAAGGTTTCTAGGTCGTCTTTGGAATCCTCTTTCTTGTCTGGGATTGCATTCAAGTGATCAGAATCATCTACGTCTTTTTCTAGTTCATCTAACTCTTTCTCATAGTTTAGTGCACTGCGACTTCCACCCGATTGCTTTTCAGCAACCTTCAGAGTTTTTTCATACATAATATCGTCAAGATTTTGAGCTCCATGTTTCTTTTGCGCAAGATTAATTTTTGTCTGTAATTTGGCGATGTTTCTTTGGAGATTCCTCACTGCAAGTTTTGCTTTGGAATTAAAAATCGGCACCGCATTACCATTCACTGAAGAAGGATAGTCGCCACTCTTACCGCTATGGAGCAAATCTTCAAATTTCTTTAACTGTACTTTCATATCTACCACCTTTTCCACTAACGATTCGACATCGTCTTTTTGCTTGCAGCAACTTTCATCGCACAGCGCGTAGCATATTGGGTGCGAGTACAAAGTCTGGCATGTATTGCATTGAGCATAAGGTTGGTAGGAGGAGTACCCATTCCAGGAGGTTACCGGGGCTTTCGTAGGTGCCGGGGCTTGTGTACCTGTATTTGCAGCAACTGTAGCTGGAGGCTTCGCTGTAGTGGGTGGCTGGGTAGCGGTAGGTGCTGCAGCTGTTGGGTTTATGCTCTGTGTACAACATGTCTTGGAACAGTACGACGGGCATGTACTATAGCTATAGTGAGAACAATATGATGGGCATTGGCCGTACCCGGTATTGTGATATGTCGTATAGCCCGGGTACCCGGTATTTGTATACCCGGCATGTTGATATGTGTTGCCATACGTATTGGTATGATACACGTGATGGTTGTTGTGGTGGTATGGCCAGGTGTGGCAGTAATGGTTTGCTGCTCGCTTACAAGGAAAGGAACATACTGTTCTGGCAACTGGAATGACAATGAAAGAACGTTTCAATACAACAACGAACACCAACAGTTACTTAGATCATCCACAATACAATTATAACATGTTATTGCATTCATCCTAATGATCGCCATTATTATCGTCATGTTCGAATTCGACGTAATCCTCATAATCTCACTCATCGTATAGTAGATGCAACAAGCGTTCATTGTACATTATCATATCATATACTTACGTGCAGACTGGTGAACAACTGTAAAACGAAAAGAACGTATTAGATAAATAATTCTGAGGTCGCAATTGATTGTTATACTATTCGTTAATTTCAATAAAGTGAAGAATCAAGTTTATTATTATTATTATTATTATTATTATTATTATTATTATTATTATTGTTGTTGTTGTTGTTGTTGTTGTTGTTGTTATTATTATTATTATTATTATTATTATTATTATTATTATTATTATTATCAAATTCATTACTGATCCTTTACTGAGGCCTTTTCTGAGTTATATAAAAAATTGTTGCATTGTAGTCTACCATATACGGCATAATAAACAAAGAATGTTTGTATATATCACTTAAAGGTGTGTACAAAGAGAAAGTCTCTCCAATAGCCCTTTTCATGATCAGTTGCACCTAGGCCTCAATAGAATGCTAATTGTTCTTTTGAATTTGGCTGCAGTCTCTGACAATGTTAACAATGACTTTCCTTCAAACTCTAAAGATAATTAACATGCTATCGAGGACGGGGTGCAACTGTAAAAACTGTGTTAGTTGGATATAACGTCTATCTAGCATTAAGTTGAAAAAAGTTGTTTCTTTATATATTTGCTCACCTGGGCTATCTACAGTAACGCTGATCAATCTTTCTGATGGTCTTAAGAATTTCTGAAACTTCAGAGTAGGATCAGCTACTTTAGCTCGAAACTGTATTGATAACGTGATCGCGGTTCCTCGACGCCTGTAACAACACAGCGGGTATTTAGAATGATTCTACAATCAATGAATTCAAGCAGGCAAAACTTCATGAATTGTTTAATAATAACGAAGAAAGTGATACACTTACTTTCCTTGAATACTGAGTGGCCTGTAAAGCAAGAGAAACAAAAATTATGTCAATTTAAAAATGTTAGAAAACAGCTATTTTTAATTTTAGGTTATACACTTGTAAGAAACAGAACACAAACAAATTAAAGTTACAGTGGTATAAGTGTTATTTAATATCATAATTATTAATTAAGGTTATTATTAGGCTGTAACTTGCTACAGTTTTCTAGCGCTTTAAAATTTTTTTTTTCCTTTTTTTTTTCAATTTCACTTGTAGAGCTGTTTTTTTTCTCATTTCTCTCAATCCGTAATATTGGTCCGGAAATGTTACCTAGATACTATTTTTACATAGTACCGGACTGTGCCATCTAACTTCTCACCCGTTGTAGCAATCTAACCAATCTTATTTAAACTTTGAAAAAAAGGTACGCAAGCGAACAACACCAGTGAGCTGAAAAGCCGTATTGCTGATAGAGCCACATTGTTAAGACTCAGCTGGGGCGACTGTTTTTTATCGAGATAGAATCGTTTTTGTATGAGTGGAAACAGCGCTTTAATATCATAGCCGTAGTTACTATGAATTCTCGACCGTAAAAGTGTGATGTTGTTTATTGACTATATCGTTGTCTTACCTTACAGACTTAATTTTGAGCGACCGGAAGCCTCCGCCAATACGACCAGAAGATCGTTGGAAAACCTCATTGAACTACGACAAGAGAGTTTGGATTATATTTTAAAGGTAAAAAGTTTGCAAGTGCATCATTGAATATTACAAAATAAATGCCATGATGTCGGTAAGCCCTTAAAGAGATTCGCGAGCTCCTCCCAAGGGCAGCTTTTTTGATTAGAACTAATCTCACAATATTTAGGTTCTAAAGTAGAAGAGCACGACTACGTAGGGGTACCAAAAAGCCTACAAAAAAACAATTGTTATGGAACATATGTATTACCGTAACTCGCAGTCCTCTTCTTAGATCTCGGAATGCTTTGGAATTTTTATCTCTAAAGTTAGGATTCCATCGGAAGTTCTTGAAAAGGATTTCTGTCCTAAACGTTGACTTTCCTGTAAAAAAATGACATGACACTGAAACGCTTTAGTCAAACTCATATCAGTTACATATGTTGAGAACTCCCCTTTGCCACAGTTCCTGGAAACATAGTGATTACTTCAGTCGATTTGATTGAGCGTTTGTCTAATTCTCCTTCTGATACAATAAGTTAGTTACAGTCTGATGTCATATATCATACTTGCTTCAAACAATGCAGGTATAAGAAGTGTCGGTGAAATTTCATTGTTAAGGTAAACGCAGTCCGGTAATGTGATAACATATGCATATGCAGAAATTATTTTCGTTACATAGCCGATTTTGGTAATTTGTCGCTGGAATTCCGACTACGATTACCAATCAGTGTATATAACAAAACTTCACAGCAAATATGACAATATCGGGAACAATATATATTAATGACCTCGTCATGAACTCTATGATGACCATATTGTGCAGACTATTCTTACCATCAACTGGAATCCTACACATGAACGGATTGCGATCAGCGCACTTTTTATCAGACCAGCAGCTCATTGGCTTCTCTGTTGTCCAGGCAACGCAGTTTTCTAAATGACCTCCATAAGCGCTTACTGGTGCGCAGACTCCGTTAGCGAACTCTAAACCATCCAGCCATGTAAAGTGACCTTCGTTGTTACGATCATGTAGACCTGAACGAAATTGCAAGTGATTTAATACAGAGTTTTATCGGCCATTATAACCACCATGAAAATCATCATTATTTAAAATCCTGAACTGCCAAGCCTTCGTTGATGTCACCGTCATCAATATGGACCGTTATGTTATTGTTGCTGACATCATCTTTTATCCCCGCTACTATCCCAATAACCAACGCTACTAATATAATTTGTCATAAATTGTGTGTATGTGTGTACGTATTTTATTATGTCCTGTTGCTGTTTGTACTCACCTATCCACATCCAGCCTTTGCCTTTTCCCCGTTCTTGTAGAGCTCTGAGAAACTTCTCTTCCTTTTGATTTCTTACTGAAGTAAGCGTAGCATTCTCTTGTGCACATTTGGTTACTGCTTCCTCCCACGTGACCTTCTCAGGATGAAACTTGAAACATGATGAACCAAATCGAGTATATCCCGAGGCACATTTTGCTAAGAAAAACGCAGATGGAAATTTTTAGTAACCTTTGTGTCGCTGCTTTTCAGCTTGCTCTGAAACTCAATCTACAACTGCATTGTTGTATTTACTTTCGCCAAACGTAGGGTCCTTGATAAATCAAGGGAGCACGCAAAATGTATTTTTTCTTTACCTTTTGCGAGTTGTTTTTAAAACGCGTTCACCATTTTGAAAAAAAACACACACACAAGAAATAAAGAAAATAACATTTTGCCGTGCTCCCTTAGTAAAATCATTAACGCATGAAAATTAATTTTCCGAAGGAGTGGCATTTTGCAACATTTCTCTATTTCATTGCATTTGATACGTACGCTGCTGCTACTACCATTGTTGATAGCTTACCTTTATCACTGGCTTTTGTTATTACTGAAATGAGAAAACAATAATCATCTTCAGTTCATGGATTTTTAAATCAATATTTCTAATTATTGTCATTCTTTCTTACTAACTGATTCAGTTCGTTCAATGATTGATTGTTTGATTGGATTGGACTATCACTTGATTGATAGAGTGCACGCACTGAAAGTGTACAACATAAATACCACCAAAAAGTGCCATTTTATGCTAATTCTATTATTTTTGATTTTGTTGTTAATCAGTGTTATTTACTACAAAATAGTGACAACTGTTGGACACATTTAGTGCTTGCACTCTGTCATACTTACTTACAACTGCGTGCGTAACAGGTAATAGGTAAGACCTAACGGCACTCTTCTTCAAATGATTTTCTAAGGCTCGTAACCTACCCCTTACGCATGCTCTTTTCATATCTTTTGAGCCTATTCCACACGGCCTAGTGCCTCAACTTACTTTTAACTGGATGTACGTTCCCCTTAACGTCTGAGTTCTTCTTCGGCGAAAAATAAGTCACTACGTAGTACTTTCCATTACCGCCTTTCGAGATTCCAGTTCCTGCTCTGGACGTTGCATTCCAGATCATATTGATAAAAGGTCGAGCTTTACCATTTACTTGAGGGGTGCACCAGCTGTGGTCACGCATTGTAGTGTACCAGGCTACAGTACAAGTCTGTGGCAGCTGACTTAGCTTACCCGTGTATACACAGTGGTTGGTGCTAAACCTGTGAAAATATTATTGTAATAGTAGGATCGGGCAGCCTGTGTCGTACCGTGGGGCCTGGCGCTTAGTCCGCCCACGAGTTCGCCATTGTGATTGTTGTCACCGAATGTCATATTAATATTCCGCTAGAAATGTAATAGTTCTGAGAAATACAACCGTTGACCGTCAGGGTAAGTTTGTACGAAGACTGATCGGTTATTATTTTGTTATTTTTATGGCATTTTTAGTCATTAATATTGTAATTTTAGGTTATTTCGTGTAATAAACCGTGCAACCAAAACAACCTGCCATCCGACAGTTTAGCGTGCAAGAGTATGATTGATAGGCCGAGAATGGTTAGCATTGTTTACCAGAAATTTAACTTTTGAATTGTATGGAAACGCGATGACAAGATAACGCAAAATTTTGTATTTAAGCATGATTATGTCTTTGAATAAAGACGAAATATATGGTTATCTTGTCATTGCGTTTCCATACAATTCAAAAGTTAAATTTCTGGTAAACAATGCTAACCATTCTCGGCCTATCAAGCATACTCAAATACCAATAAATAGTGCTATTTTATGTTAAATCTATTGCATTCTTTTGTTTTATTAGTGCTGTTTTGTACTAAATTTTGATAACTTTGTGATAACTAAATTTTACACTTTTAGTGTGTGTTCTCTACTTTTCCAAGGTTTTTCTGTCAACCTCTTGAGAGTTTCTCTTTGTAGGTTAGTTTGAAAAAATCTCCTTCCATTCTTATGGCATGATTATACTGATAATGGTAAATTGATGTGATATGTTGTTTTTAGTTAAGAAAATGGTGCTCGTGTTTAAGATATAAATTATATGAAGAACTATATGCATAACACGTGGTCATCTTCAAATCAATTAGATATATAACATTCAGACGTTTAGTCCCACCACGGCCCAGTTTCCTATTTCTGCTGATAACTTACTTTGAGTTGTATACAGCGTTAATATCGCCATCTTTAGCTAGTTTATCTGCAGCTTTCTGTGCAAATGCTGTAGCTGTAGGTGAGTTTATTAATGGACCAGAAGAATGTAGACTGCGCAGATCGTTAATATACGTAAGAAGTTCACCTTGAATTGTAGCTGCAGAGAAATATGTAATAACTTACTTATTGGATGAAATTTTAAGTTCATGCACATATGCATCAACATCGACGTGGCTTACAATCGACGCCGTTATTTATCTGTCAATATGCGATCTATGCTCATTATTTGATGTAGACCTTGTGATCCATTTATGACTGAATGACCTTGAGACCAATTTACATGCTTGAAAAAATCGTCACAAATGTGTTACCAAGAGGTGGGGGAGTTGGTAAACGAAATATCTATAGGATTTTTTTTTTAAGATGTGATTCTCATTTTCCATTGATCAATATAAGCTTGTAGTATATGTATATATCATTTTCCATCAACTCCTAAAAGATACGAAAATTGTGTACCTTCAAGCTGCCCAGCAGCTAAAAGCAATAGCAACGCAACGCAGAACATCGCCTTTCTTCACCTTATTAAACCGTCACACAGTCACAGAGCTGAATCTAGATGTAATCATATTTACAAACAATGTTAATTACCTTATTGATTCCACACATTTCAGAGAACAGAGTCAAAACGTTTAGCCTATTGAAAATCCAATTTAATAAAAAATCAAACTATCTTTTATACTAGTAATTTTAAAAGGGCGCAAATGATTTTCAAAACAATGATCCATTGGGGCTCGAAGTTGGTGACTTGTGAAACACCTTCGTAGTTATAAGTAATTGCGCTTAATCCTAAAACAATGTGATGAAAGTAATAAAACTATCATCAATACATTGATTCTTGAATAACAAGAAAGCAAGTTTACAAGGGGGCTCTGGTGTATTCGTTTTAAAAACTTTTAACGCAAAGTCGTAAACAAATTGTAAAATTTAAAAATTGCAGATATTGATATTTTTCTGTAAAATGTCGTTTGTAGTCTTGATGTAATTAATCTGTTGCTGTTATTTTTCATATAATGAAATGTAACAAATCTTAACAACATAACCAATAACCTAAAACTTGAAAAAAAGAATAGAAGCTTACTTGCTTTTCTTATTTTACATAAACTTCTACACCTTATAACTTAGTGAAATGGCAGTGATCCGGCATCGAGAGGATTTAAGTCTTGTTTCACACATTAATTTTATCTCCACATCTCATATCCACTGCTTTTACAACGCTTTTGTTACATATCACCATAAAGTTTAGGTAACGTGAGTCCCTCCCAATATTAATTGCGGTTGGCAAAAACCATTATCTATATACGATGCATGAATCTCAAGTGAATCTTTTCACCTTCTAATCTATTTAATTTCATGGTAATTGAAGTTGTTTGAAATTATTTGCGTGTCATAATCAATTTGTTTGAGCGCAATTGATCCCTTATTATTCCAATTCCCAAGTCAATACTTACAATGTTTGATATACAGCTGTAAAAATCTTTCTTGCATAGCAAATTTCCTATTATATCTGTGAATAATTCGTCTAAAACGTTGCGTTGTTTATGAAGACCAAAAAGGTCGAAATAACGGTCAAATTTAGCTTGAACTTGTTAATTATTTATGTTGAAAATTGATCGATGTTGTTGTTTTTGTTACAAGTTCTGTTGTTTACGAGAAAAACATTGTATTTAACAGTCTCAGAGCGGGTTTTGTGCTGGTACGCTGTTTAAAACGACATCAAAACATAACAAAACTCGAATGAAAGAATTTCTAATTGAAACGCCATGCACCAGCACAGCTGATTCTTAGAAAGACCGTTGAAGTGTCTTCTTAAAACTTTCCAAGAGATTTTGAGCAAACACATTCAATAAAATAGTACGTTTGCGAAGCAATGTGAGGTTTTTATTGTTATTTTTGTTTTTGTGTATTTCCGGTGTACATCTAGAAAGAATAAATAACAAACCAAAATCTCTAAATTGTAATTCATGATCAGCTGACATACTTACATTTTTGCCGATAATAACAAAATTGTACCCATGTAAATCAACTTAATCTAAATTGAACCAATTTATTTGTTTTCAAAATGGAACGACTATTCAAAAATCAGTGATTTTGCACTTACTTATGCTTTGCAAAGCAATGGTAAGTTGTCCATACAAAATAAAACTAAATTTTCCCAAAATGTTTTAACTGACTGCTTTTGAAGTCGTTATGTAGCAGAAAATACTTTTATACGTTTACACATCCAACATTCAGTACCTGGAAAAGTTTTGATACTTCCAGTTAAAACTTAAGTACTGTAATATGAACAGATGGTTTTTACGATCTGAAAACTGGGCGTGTCAATTTTGGTTTGTACGTGTCAGTGATTCATGTCTAGACATTAGTAAATCGGTTATCCGTTACGCTCGCCTTAAAGCTAGGCTCAAATGTTAGAACAATGAGCCATGTGGGCTCATAAAAAAAGGAAAACAGTTGAGCATGCGCAATAGATAAGTTGTATGCCGTGAAATAGCCGTTAGGCCTCAATAGTGGAAGCAGCACAACGGCCTCTTAACCACAAAAAAGCAAAATATAATCTTGAAATTAAGCTGTTTGACAAGTTGTGAGAGGATTATGGCAAAACCTTGCCATTACAAGCTCCAAATAATCGAGTAGTGCCTGAGTTTGATCATATTCCGAAACAGTACCGAAAGTTCTCGCTAGCTATCGTTTGTTTTCGTTCGAAAACCCAGTTGCATCTTCTAACAAGAACTTGAGCAGACTTGGAAGATCTTTGCTAATCGATACAAACAGGTATTCAAGCTTTGAACTATCGATAACTTGCGTGAGCCTGTTGTTTTTATTTTTAACACCCATCCCCTAGCTTTGAATTTTGCCTCGTCATTATATATCTTTCTTTTCTGTTGTTTGCTTGCTCGTCTTTTGGTTATGATGAAAAAATAAAAATATATTAAAAAAAGCTCGATCGTTTCTTCAGGTTGACACTGGCGCTTACATCTCTTTCCATCAATGCTCCTTTATGCAGGTATTACAGATGGATACTTGAAAGTATGACCATGCCAGTTAGAATGCATTCGCATACTTCTATGTCTACCGTTCAACCGATAAGCACAATGTTTGCACTGCAACTCGATTGTAAGCTAGAGACAAACGTATTTTGATTTCATCAGCAGTGGTCATACGTTTGATCGCCGCTCTATAAAGCTACACGGAGTAGAAAGAGTGAACACAAAAAAATAACTGGGACATCACTAAAACGTTTCACGCACCTCTCACACAGGGGCTGCTGACCAACGACCCTTAATTGAAAGATATCATTTCAATTTGGTTATTTTAGTAGTGTATGGGGTATGTGCTAAATCAAAACACTTTTGCAGTATATCCAAAATTGAACTTTTATTCCCACAAAGTTTGTATTATTAATTAAGTTACAAAAGGTAGTGAAGGGAAGGACGACACATTTTTTTGATATACCTATACAAACTCTACTCTCTTTTACTTATCTAACGAAATACTGTGTCCCCAATATTATATTACACTTCCTTATGCGATAATTCATTAATTCTATAAGTTTGAATTGTCCCAGCTATTTTGTTTTAATTTATGATTGAGAAAAATACTTGAATTCTGCTTAAAATTGGGAAGCATGCTGGCAAAAAGAAAAGTGCAATTCAATTATTTTACAAAGTGGTTGTTTCTCCACACTATTACGATTCAAACGTTTCTAACGTATACTAGTGATTTTGGAGCACATTGCATGCTCAGTAAAAAAGGTGACAAATTATAGTGGTGGATTTGCTGGAAAATTTTGCTTTAATTAGAGCTTGAAATTGACACTCGATAAATTTTGAAGTTTCATTTAATCCTGAAGTTCTTTGATTGTTTACCATTTCTAGAATAACTAGTTCAAACGAAGCAAATTTCTGCATGGTTTTTTCATCATTTGCATTCCAAAATTTTAACTCCGTTCACAATCAACATAGGACTGCAATCGACATTTTAGAAAATTCATTCCAGTTAAAAATTCAGGATTTGGGTAAATATTCCGGATGGAATTTTCTAAATCATATTGCCATTTAGTAAATGGTAAACAATCCTTTTTTGGAGGTCGTTAACAGGTCAGTGTCCAAATTACTTTCCAGTTCCCACGTCATCGTGTCCAATATTAACGTCGTCATGATTTAAGTCTATATCAGTGATCGAATTAGCTTCATCCTCTACGGGGTCTGCATCATTATGCTGATATCCCAACACACTATCATAACTATTATCCTCTTCTTCGCCATAATCCTTGTTTAGTTCAGGATCAACTTCACCGTACGCGTTCTCCTGGTTCATATCTTCGGCATGGTCCATCCTGGCTTCTGATTGGCTGACTTTGTCTGGGTTGTCTGCGTTATCGTTTTCAACCTCTTTGATGTTCTTGGTTTCTCCGTCGCTGGTTCTTTTGGTCTTTGTTAAAGGCTTTAGCCCTTCGGCCTTATCTACTGAAGATCCTTCAGTTTTTGGCGGATCTGCGTGTGTGTTTTTATCGTCGTTTTCTACAGATTCGTCGTCTTTGGCCGTTTTCTTGGAATCCTTGTTTTCTTTAGGGGTGGTGGGGTCGTTTGGGACAAAATCTACGATTGCGTCTGTAATGAAAAAATGATATCAATACTTCGGTGTTTACTATAATTGTTTTGAATAGATCAGAGGCTGGTTTTATGAGCCCTTGTCGTATGAACGTTATCAGCTGCATAGAAATTATTCGTTAAACTGGTACTAATCCCACGGATAATGCTATCCAGTATTCGCCTTTCCAGCCCAGGAATACAATACTTTGATAGCAACGGTAACTTTAGAATCGTATCTCTATTAGTGACATCACTTACTACAGCAGTGTACCATTGCCGTCGTTGAAATAATATAAAAGAACAGCAACTTTCAACTCTAACATACCGGATAACAGCCTTCAACACAATATAAGTTTCACAATTGCTAATAATGCAGTACCATGCACCGATATATAAAAAACGTCGGGAAGATTAGGATATTTGCCATTTTTGGATGTAGTTGTCACGTCCGGAAGGGACTGTGGGTATACGTATAAGTGATAAGTTTTTGAAAATGTGTATGGACATTGATTGCAGAACCTTACCTACAAAGATGCACAGTGCCAACAACAATGCCACACTAGCTAACTTCATGGTCTCGCCTTCTTCTCCCAATTACACTCGGGCTGTATACCTAAACAATACGAAATTATATAATATATCATTCCAAAAAGTTGAGCATTGCAGTGCGATAACATGGTTGAAGAGGTACCACTTTCGATTTGATATTCATAATCTTGCATATTGATCTTGCAATGTTGGCCCGCCATCGAAGTATTTTGATAGGAATTTTTCGTTAGCTAAATCAAGCTTTCAAATTATATTGAAGTGCTAATGTTTGTTTGGGACTTGAAAGATTATAGTCTCTGCAAGGTAAACACCGATTAACGGTCCAGCATTTAGGCAATAGATTAAAATGAACTACTTTCAGCTTACTCCTCGAAAGATTACGATTGCGTACAAAGCGATTATTTCTTTTCGTTATAAAAAATAATGGTTGCCTCGTCAATTACTTAATTTAATTTCACTTTGTAGTGGTGTTCATTAATGAGCCACTAAAATTTAATACTGAAATTGCAATACATATTGATGGCTTTATTTTCATTTCAGAGGACAAATTGCTGCAAAAAACAGTATGGCTGGTTCTTGGTATTTCTCCAGGTATTTAACAATAATATTTTCAATCCTTTTCTTTTGAAATGTTTCACATTTAACATATCCAATACACAATACAACTTTAATTTTTCCGAACTGATCGTCATTTAAAACAACTAAGTTGCTTTGTAATTTCACAGTGTTGTAAAGTGAAGCGGGCAATTGTGTTCAACTCAATGTTTTCCTGACAAGCCATATGCATTTTTTTCAATTTTTGTCTCCTCACTGCCAACTAAAAAGCTCCTAAAAATTCAAATTGTAACTCATTCCTTCATCATAAACAATTCAATGCTATTAGTTCAGCATCAATTCAAACTGTACATACCTTGATAATGTCCTATAGGATATTTCTTAAAATGACTTTCAAATTAACGGTTGAATCCTTTTCAATAATTAAAAAGACAAGATCAAATAGAACGTATCGCAACGACTGCGTGACAAGCAATGTTTGTTCAGGGCAATCCAAAACAACCAGTTGTAAATACTAGTTTGTTTTTACTGTGCTCCTCAAACCTTGACATATTGATACTTTGAAAATGTAACAAATTGGTTTTATAGTACTAGTGCATGTGCTGTTCGTTAAACCGCGAAACAAAAGTGTTAAATATGATACCGAAAACAGCAAATGTGAGCAATAACGTGCATTAAAGTGTAATAAAGTCAGAGGCGGATCTAGGGGGAGGATGGGGGCCGGTGCCCTTCCCTCTTTTGAGTTATTTTTATATAGTGGATCCAAAAAAATAAAGCAGCAGACACAATTTATTCGAATACAAACAACCTTTATTCGAACATAACTATCACATGAAGTAACAAATTTTAGCTAATCTTTACAAGCAATTTTCCATGACATATACAGTGCATATTCGACTAAGCAAATGTGGTACTTTATGGTGAATTGTAACAAGCCTCCTGATCCTTTTTCGGACTTCCTGTGTAAAGGGTTATTAGGTGCTACTCTCCCCAATCCCTTCTTCGCTTTTCAAACAGGAAACCCGTGATTAGTTTAAACCGGTGACCTGTATGTCTCCAGAGGAGGCTATATATTCTATCCATGGTGATGATAACGAAGACGTGGGTTCGAGTCCCACCATAGTCATGTGATATTTTCTCTTAATTCTTCTCTCATGGTGATTACACTTTAATCTCATTAAAATAAGTACGATTATTTATATTAACGAATTATCGCCCAAGTATTATGGGCAGATTTCACAAAGCATGGATAGAGGTGACCACGCATAGATTCGTCTAGAATTGATCCATTATAGATAAGGATTTATCCCATGGATAGCACTATCCAGGCATCTCTCAACCGTTCCAAGTAGTTGAAGGCACTATTCACAATTACAATTACACACATTTTCCCCAATTCTTAACTTTTGATATAAGACCACATTTTGCTGATTATATTTTTGCATATAGTTTCAAAACGACGATATTCATAGAATAGATATTTTCTTTTCTCGGTGCAAAAATTGTTTAAAGTTGAATATATATTTTCTGATGCAGAAATTTAAAATTTGAACTCAGAATACCATTCGATTTGAATTGTCGTATTCAAATTATTGTTAACTCTTCTAGAAATCGGAAAATACATATCGTATTTCTATTCACAAAAATACTGAATATCTATTTTGCTTGTTGTCGAACCAATATTCTTGAAATGAATATGCATATCCTAGAAAACAATGATCAAAGCTTCCAATGTTCTCTTAGGTTTTCACTAATTAGACGGGAACTCTCCCAAGTCATCAACCTGGCTAGAGCTGCTAACAAAATGCCCCCTTCAGTATTTGTTCTTACAACAGTTCTTTGGACAGTAAGCTGGGCAGAAGGACCTTGTTGCCTTTTTGGAACAGGATCGGACACATCCTTGCTCCCCATACTGTGATGGATAGGGGTATGGGTAGGGTGAAGGATAAGGGTATGGGTAAGGGCTAGGGTATGGAGCTGGAGCTGGGTATTGGGCTGCCTGTGCTGGTGCTGCTGAGTGAACAGGTTGTGGATTGATGACAGTGGCTCCCGAACAACATGTTGAGCCACATTGGCTTGAGCATGTGGTGCTACACTGGGTTATGCATCCACTTCCTGTAAAAAAAAGATATAACAGGTTAAGACGCATGCGCAGTGAATATGGATTTCAATCATCACTTTGTCAGTATTGGAAGTATTTTATATTTCTCCCTCTTCATGGGGAGCGGTAAAATTGCTTGCGCTACATAGTTTTTTTTATCAGCCGTCACTATTGTAGTCTTCATCGTCATCATCAATATCTCCATCAGTATCACCATCTTTACCACTATCGTAATTGTCATTACATTTTGTACATCATCATCTTCACCGCTATCATCACCACTATCATTATCACCACCACCACAAGTTACCTGGACAAACGATGCTGACACAAGCCACAGTGGCATTAGCGGTATTGTTAGGCGCGAGATGGTTCTTGTTATTTTCCAAATAGGTTTGTAGTGCTTGAGCGGGGCTTGGTTGTACAGGGAATGGCTGTTTTAGATAAACACTAACATAGTAACCACCATCGGAGCCAATCCTGAGACAGAAAATCGTCGAAGCACATTAGATTAACAGTTGACGTTAAAAGAGTTGAATTTCTCAATTGTACCGTCTAATTTTAATCGTTCTGTTCCTTTTTTGTTAAATGATGTTATAAAAAGTTTGTTTTAGTTAGTTAGTTTGTTATTTGGGCTTGGTCAGTTTGTGTGTTTTCCATTGTTTTTGAAATCATTTGCAGTCTTATGCAATTGAAAGCGATGAGGAGACTTTATTCAACACTTTATTTTATTTTATTTTATTTTATTTTATTTTATTTTATTTTATTTTATTTTATTTTATTTTATTTTATTTTATTTTATTTTATTTTATTTTATTTTATTTTATTTTATTTTATTTTATTTTATTTTATTTTACCAACTAATCCTACTTACATTGATGAATCGCCAATAAAATTCCAAGGTTTCTTTTCCAAGTCATTCATCTGGGGAAAAAAACACAAATAGCTCCATCAACTATTGATCATAATTGGTACGTTTTACGTCACGTATATTAAGCAGCGCCCAAGCTAAGTCCCTTGCCCTGTGTTGATAAAGCTTACTACTCTGATCAAGTCATGAAAAGTTAAAGAAAGCAGTTCAGGGCCGTAACCAAGGGGAGGACACAGGGTACACGTGCGCCCTCAAAAAAGCAAAAGGTCCGCTCAAAACTAATATTTATTTCTAAAATGCGTGTGAAAGAACACTGTTAAAAGACCAACACAAAGTGTAATGGGCTACAATAAGGTGCAACAATCATCGAAAATACAAAGAATAAAGTCATTCAAAATGACTGTAAACCGCAATAAATTGTGATGCGGGTTTTCACGAGTTTTTGAAAAGCACGTTGACTTTGTGAAAATGTAAAAACCCATCAATGGTCCTTGTTTTTTTATGTGCACCTCCCCCAGTAAACGCGCGGCCTGGTTACGCCCCTGAATTGTTTATTGATCACAATCGGAGTCAACCCGATGCCTTATTGCAGTGACACCTTAGAGTCTGAAGATTAACATGACATTCCTTGATCTTTTTCAAACTTACTCTTTTCTTGATAAGTGCGACGTAGTCAGTTAATCCCGGTACGAACGATCTCTTATGTCCATGTGTATGTTTATGCTTTAATGGATTCTTGACTTTTGGTATGCCAGACTTCTTTTTGCCGTATTGATAGCCATAACCAGTGTTATAACTCGGGTATCCGGCAGAATAACCTCCCATATATCCCGTATAACCGGCATTATTGTAGTATGGTTGCTGCACTTGTGCTGGTTCTTCGTCTTTCTCGATAAGTACAGTGATTTTGTATGAGATTGGAGCTGGAATAACCAAGACAAATCAAGCCCGTTAACATCGTTAATCTTTGCTATGAATTTGACGTCTACTTTGACGGATTTCACGTACTATTTTCTGATCGATTTTCGTTTTTTTTACGACCATTTATCAGTCTAATCCGTCAACCAACACCACACACTGAAGCAATAAGTCAAACGGTTGCTTTGCTCATATAAAACAATTACAAGTCAAAAATTGAATCAACCTCTGAATAATTTAATTTTTAACAAGAGAGTATGAGATACGAAAGCTTATCCCCCGTGTTGGGCCTTACACTTATCACGGGATCTTTTCATTCTATTTTTAAACTGAAGTTATTTCTGAAACGGAACGTGATTGGTCAGACTGCAGGAGACGCGATCGCATCGTCAAAACATCTCAAGACAAAAAGCGGAGATTGTTAACAAGTTTCTAAAAATAGCACGACGAGTAGAGCCCCTGATGGGATCCGTGGATTAGCTCTCTTATCTCATACTCTCTAAAAGTAAAAAATAAGAGAAGTATACCATATGCTCTTGGCGGGATTCGAACCAACACTCATAATAAGGTGCTAACATGATTAGTTATTGCGAACGGTCCAATGTGGTTAATCATAAATATATGTGCGATCCACGTAATAATTCTTTTAGACATACAATACCTTGTATTGGCATTTTACAAATGGCCGGCAACTGCTCGCTACACTTCTTGTCTACCCACCCAGACGCATTACTTGAGCTCATCATGGCAACGCAGTTCTCTCCCTGCCCTGTTGGCTCATTAGGAAGAAAATGGTAGAACGTGACGGCACTACCGTCAGTCCATTGGTAGCGACTTTCCTGAAGACGATCAGTGAAACCAATCCAAGCTTCTGATGAAAGTTCGGTGATGTTTCTTTTACCTTTGGAAAAATTATAAAACATAGGCTTTTTGTTAATAGTACAGCTGAAATCAGAGATTGAGTTCATAAGTGAATATAAATTGTTAAATATCTGGTGTAAATACAAAATATAACAGACAGAAAGTCTTCTTGTTTTTCAGAGAATACAGAAAGTCCGAATTCTGTTTA
The DNA here is from genome assembly GCA_918843875.1 of Diadumene lineata. Lineage (NCBI taxonomy): Eukaryota > Metazoa > Cnidaria > Anthozoa > Actiniaria > Diadumenidae > Diadumene > Diadumene lineata. The sequence continues at coordinate 9,411,962 of OU974084.1, forward strand.
TTACACTATAAAGACTAGACATTCATCATTACTATGGTATAAAGCCCGTTCATGTGACGTCAAAGCAGCACCATCTGGAGGACAAAGCAAACGTTTTTTGGCTCTCTTGGGAGCTGAAATTCACTGTTTCTTCCAGGTTGAGCTGCATTCCAACGAACTGCAAGGAGTCTGTTTTACTTTGACTTACCTGCTACAAGTCCACTCAAATAAGTGTTTGTATTTTGACTGTCAATGGAAGCTAAAGAGGCGCCATATTTGGCACATTCTGCAATAGCTGCATCCCATTTTAGGGGAGTATCCAGATAGGCATAGCAGGAACGCTCATATAAACTGAATGGTGGAGTGCACTCTGAAAACAAGAACAATGATAATGACGATGGTGATAGCGATAGCGATAGCGATAATGATAATAATATTGGTGATGGTGATGATGATGATGATGATGCATGATGAAAATGAAAATGATAATGATAACGCCTATAGTGATAATAATAATGATAAGTTTAGTTCATATTGTATATAAAACAATATGAATTTTGAAAGAGCATTTTTAAACTATGCTACTCACCTTGGGAAGTTCCATCGCTTACATCTGCAATAAACAAAACAAAAAATGTCGATGCAGCATTAATAATTATGTTCTAATGTTTATAACGCTCATGAAAATACAGATAATGGATAGCGTACTTTCTATGATATACAGACAACGCACACATATTTTTTGTTAATACTGGAATTTTTGATTAACTGAGGGCTAGTTTCTCCGATTGGAAATATCGGGCCACCAGTAAATGTCTTTATATAGTGACTCGTGAAATACACTTTAGCATGTTATACTAAACTGCACTTCGATATCCTTTATGGTTGATATCCTCTTCTGTTTTAAGGTGTATTACGATTTATTACGACTGATTTCTTTTGCGTGTAGCACTTTGTTTGAGGAGTTTATGACATTTGGTCTGTTTATTATTTTAATTTCGTTTACTAGACATTATTGATGATAACTTATTTTCCATTATGGTTTTGCAAGTTTAAAACAGCTACTCTATACATATTTAAACATTACCTTTAACTGGAGAGATGTTTTCCTTTGCTGCATATGTGGAATCATATCGTGGATCAAACAAAACCACTATAAAGCTCTCCTTGCCTTGTTGGACACTACTCGAGATACCAACATGGGTCGTATCCTTCCATATTAGTTGGGCAAACTCGGAGTTTTCCGGTTTGACTACAGAACTTGACCAATCAAAGTTTTTCACCGTTTCGTACCACCTACAAACAATTCAAATTATCTTGACTTTGTATGATAAGAGGTTGAAATTTTCATGTTTTTTTCTGAAAGCTTTATACTTGTCTAGTTGTAGCATGAAGGTTTGAATGTATCACAATCTATTATGTCTTAGCTTTAAAACTGTTGTAAGAATAGTGTATATTAGTATATGCCCTGTTGTTAAAAGATTTGTGTCTGACTTTGATGGTTTTGTCATTCTAAGCATTTCCAATACGTTTGCGACTACTAGAAGACTAATTAATCGGATGGATGTGAATGTCTTTCTTGATAAAAAGAACTTAAATCAAACTGTATCAAATATTATTAGTTACCCACGAGATTTGGCCCTTAGCTTTAGGACTAGGTATAACCGGAAGGGCCCGAAGACACGAAGCTAATACATAGTAGAAAGTTTACCTTTTAACACAATCTTGAGCAGCAGCTGAAGCTTGTTGTGCTGTATCGTTATACGAACATACATTGACTCCATAATCATGTTCGACCTCGGTGCCATTCGTGGCTGTAAGCTTCTTAGCAACTTGCGCAGCTATGGTGGACATGTTTTTTTCGAGGATCACAGGACCAGTTCCATGGAGAAGACGAAGATTATTGATGTGGAAGAGGATAAGTCCTGCTATGTCTGGTGAAGAGATGTAAAGACATTTGTATTCTTTTGGAAGTGTGATACAGAGGCGGATCCAGAGATTTTGAAAGGGGGGCACTAATCAAAAATTACTGATTACCAAAAGCGATTTCCATCATGCTTTTGCCTGTTTCCTATTTTTTCTCCGAAATGTTTTTTTTGGATAGGTGTATACAATAATACTATTGCAATATATACCTTCTGCTGGTGTTGGTGGCGATGGATTGCCACTTGCTGGTTTGGCAGTGGGAGCGTCAGCTTCGAGTCCTAGTATATCTCCAGCTGACAATGTTGGCACCATTGTGATTTCGTTGCTGTCAGATGACTTGTCTTTGTTGCCAGTCGCTGACGATGTTGTAGAAGCACTTTTTGTTGGAGTAGACGATCCTGGAACTGGTGATCCGGTCGGCGATGAGGTAGTCATTACTGGATCGTTTAGCATGCTTTTCTTGTGGACATTTGTTGGGACGAGTGTTCTCTCTAAGCCTTGTTCCTTTGAGAGCCAGCACTTACACATGGCTTCGTATACATCACCTTCTTTGTCTTCTACAGAGACCTACCAAATAAGACAGAAGAGGTTTTCTTTTCTAGGCTGTTTTAACCATTTTGTTCATATCGAAGGAACATTAAGAATAAATTAAAATATCTTTGAATTTTATTTTTAAATAAAATTATTCAGCGGTTTAAAATACATCTATTATACAAATTAACAACTTATAGCTTTATAGAGTACATCTATATGCCTATCCTTACGTAAAATGTGTGCGCTCGTACGTTTTAATTTTTGTGTGTATGCACGTGTGTTTTTTTGGTTTCGTTTTGTTTTGATATTTTCCAGCAAATATCATCTTTCTTCATGCGCATTACTCTCTATTAATCCGTAATCAGTAATCGTTTATCTATTTTCGCATTTTACCTTTTGGAGGTTCCATTTGTCGGCTTTACCCTGAGCTGTTTTCTTGATAGAAAAGCTTTGTATTTTACCAACGTCTTGTGCGTTGATCTCAAACATGGTCACCCTGAAGAAAATTGTTTAGCTTAATCTATAGGACACCTCTTACTATAGACAACTAAATAAACTGTCTTGTATGACTTACTGACTGACAGACTGACAAACTAACTGATTGACTGACCGATAAAAGGAGGAATAGATCAACAAGTTAAACTTATTATTTTACTAAATTTGATGCTTCGTACAATAAACTCACGTATTTCTCTGGAAGGCGTTGTCATCCCCTTTCAGTATTTTATAATCAGTAATATGTTTATCACCAAATAATTTGATAAACACTTTATCTTTAGGGTCAGCCCCAGCGTCAATGTCCTCACTGGTTTTGACGGTTACTGTGTAAACCTTTCGGGGAAGAGCCTTGGCAAAGCCTACACAATGGTAAGACAAACATTAGATGTTAGATGTGAGCAGAAACCTCAAGGCGCCTTCCAACATAGCATCTCCATGTGCCAAATTCAGTTTGAAATAAGATTAGAACATTTATGAGCAGTTATGAGCATTTATAAGTTTTTATTTTATCTTGTATTTCTCGGATTTCTGTACATATCATAAATCTTGGGTAGTTTGTTTTATATATTGCAGGTTTTTAATGGTATAATTGATTAAAGTTTAAAGGGGTACTCTCACTAGATTTCCACTTGGAAAATTCTGCCATGCTTTCACGAATAATGAACATTGTGAAAAAGTGTTGCTTTCTAACGCCTTTATCCGCGAGATAATCATTTTATCGTGACTGAACATTTTACAGTCAATCTTGAGTAAGTATCAAGATTCATTTGCATGAAGCTGAGATAAATCTGTGGCCGTGAACTCCGGATAAGAGTTATCAACTGCATAGATATTTAAAAGAATTTATCAGTAATTTACGGTTTTATCCAATAGCCCTGAAGCGAGATGACTTTTTACCCCGTCTTTATAACATAATAGTTTTCAAATTCCTTCCATATTCAAATTTTTGTATAATAATAATCGAGAATACAGGAAGAATAGTGATAATTAGTGAACAAAAGCAATGCGAAAAGGATTCTGGTGTAGAGACGGGGATGAAACGTCATCACGCTTCAGACTCATTGTTAACCCCATATCCCGGCTATGTTCGTGCAACAAGCTCCAAGCGTTTTTCTCAAGTACTTCAATTATTCTATTCACTGAAATTTAGTTGCCAACTCAATCTTACCTAACAATAAGATGCACCCGAATAGACAGGTCAATCGTCCCCCAACCATCTTGAGCCTGTAAATCAAAACATGGAGCAATGCAAATTGTAGATTTAGTCAAGGGTTAATAAAGTTTACATTAGCTAAGAAAACTACTAGAATAGAAATTTTAATCGTATTCGTTGTAATAAACAAGTGACTTGTGTCTTATTAGGCTTAAAGCAGGTGATTTATCTCCATTGTTTTTCTTTTTCATTTTTCTTAGATTGCGTCATTTTGTACTCGTGTAATAGAAGTTTAATTTGACTGCTTGTTTTGATTCTTGTCTTGACTTTTTTAGTGTTAAGCCAAGATATGAATTCGATATGGCATTACATTAGATCATTGTTCATTTTCCTCTGTGTGATATCAATATGAGAAAAAACATTTACAGTGACTCAACCGTATTCGTCTCTATCATCTCATGATGAGCTAAAAAGCAAAGGTTACACTTTTATAAAAAAAAAGTTTCTAAACATTTTAACGGTGAAGTGTGTTTTCATTTTGGTTTTTAGCATTTAATCCAGAAACTCTTTAGGTTTGTCACCTATTTTGGACTGGGTTCTAGATTTTCTTTATAAAACAGAATCCTATCTTTGAGGGTAAATACTATGAACGTTATCACTATCTTCTCTAAATATATATATTCGTTATTTGTTTGGTTATTTATTGTTGTTAATTTATTTCTACTTGTGAAATAGCGTTTGCCTTAAATGGTTTATTTTTTCAAGATGCTTTATTAATAGCAAAAATGTATCAATTTTACCCCAAACCTTATTCTACTTTATTTCTATATCTACTCGCATTTATTCACCTTTTGTTATATTAGATTGATCAGTATTTAGTATTTGATGTCTAAGAGTCTATCTGAGGAGCGTTTTGGAAAAGTGTGACATTCCAGCTAATATTTAAACATTTTGTTCAAAGAAAAATAAAAAATGGTTGAGAGATTGCAAAAAATTTCCACATGTTGTTGTACAAAAAGTTTTACGTTCAATACAAGTTTTTCCTGTTGAAAGGCATAATAAAACTCTTGCCGATTTAAAATTATGAAATCGTAATCAACCAAGTACATTTAACTAAAAAGGTCAATGATCATGTTTGGCATTGGTTTAATAAAAGCCCTTGTAAAATTTGTCAACAATGTGAAAAGTAATCTTGAAAAAGATAATTCCATTGTTTGCTGAATTCAACCGATTTTTATACTTTAAAACTCACAAAACTACTGAATCTCCGTAACATTTAAGCATAAGATTTTATGTAAGCTTTTGTGTTAACATTTCTTAATCATCGATGTTTCGACCGGTTGGCATTGGATTCTCTTGTGAAAATTTCATCAAGTCATATAGCGATTAACACAAACTTTAACGCAACGTAAAGCGTCAAGGAGCAAACTTACATACAGCCTCTTGTCAGACAAGAACCCATAAACTAGCTATAAAAGATTGTTCAACGAAATTTGATAACTTTTTTAGTTGTTTTATTTCTAACACCTTTGGAATGACTTCTTTTTCTCAAGAATTTAAGATTTGACTTACCTCTCTTAGTCCTGCTTTCTAAACAGATGCTGTTTACTCTAATTCTGTACAGTAATTTCAAAACAGTAAACAAGTGTCGAGTGTTATATTTTCACTCGAAAGAGACAAGTTTACAAGCTTATACCTTGTAAATATTTTGACCAGAGTGGAGATTTTAGACGCAATTTCATAAATTTATTCATAACATTGACAGGTGCCCACGGTTCCTCCCACTTTATTTTTTTTCCTAGGAAAAAAAATCGTTCACAAGGACTTCACTATTGTACTCCACTCCTAGAAACGGACGTCTAAAACCAAACTTTCATTTATTAGGGTTGTATTTCTAAAGATCGCCTAATGGTTATTGTGTGATGTAGTTTTAGCAGCTTGTAGCGAAAGCGGTTTGTATTGTCTTGTGGTGTATTATTGGTATTATTGGTGGATAATAGTTGATGATAGTCGAGCACCAGTCTTGACAGCAGGTTAAGTTAGATCACAGAATTGTACTTTGTAGCATCACAGGGAAACCAATGATATTGAAGTAAAGAAAACACAGGATTCCAAAACACAGTAATCAAATAAAATTCAAAATGGTATTCAAGATATAGGAACACAGGGTTCCCTAAAATAGTAATCAAGTAAATAAAAAAAATTACATTCAAGCTTTAGCGACATAGGGTTCCCAAAAATAGCAATAAAATGCATAATGACGATATTCAAGCTATAAAGACACAGGGTTCCCAAAAAGAGTAATCATGTAGATAACGATGGTATTCAAGCTATAAGAGCGCAGGATTTCCCCAAAAAGGTTATCATGTAAATAATGACAATATTCAAGCCATAGAAACACAGGGTTCCCAAAAAGAACAATAAATTAAGTTAAATAACGACGATAATTAGGCTATAGAAACACAGGGTTCCCAAAAATGGTAATCAAGCAAATAACGATGGCATTCAAGCCATTGAAAGTCAGGGCACCTTGGCCGTAGGGTATTCATTGATATAACAGTCAGAACAGAGACACATAGGGTCCAATAAGGTTTTATCCATCTGGGGCCGGATGGACGAAGCCTATACAAATTTATCTTCTGGATAAAAGTTGCCACTAAATAGTAATTCTATAGAATTTATCCGCCAAATATGGATTTATCCGTTGGATAGCGCTATTCAAGCTTCGTGATACCGCCTCAAAGTCGTATTGTATCTATTCACGTCAAAGAAATCTATGCTGTTCGGGCGGGAGCCCTGTGGGTTTTGAATTATGGCCTTTTTTCATGAGGTTAAGGCTGCAAAGTTAATTAATTATGACGGACATTTTGCGTTTTTGGATTCTCTACAATCTCTGGCAGTTTTTTTTGCTAACTTTAAGTTTTAAACGCTCAGAATAACGACAAAATAGAGATCAAGCGTATTTCCAAATAAGGTACGATTTACAAAATATGGTTAAAAAAAGATGGCCGATCGAACAGTAACTTTTTCTATAGCAATAGGCGATCTGCATTATGGCGTCATATACTACAACTACCAGAATGCTTTCTTTCTTTCTTTTGTAGTGTAATTAGCACTAATTGTTTTTTTAATGTCCAAAGGGATTAAGAATTTGAATATGAAAGAGAATTCGCAAAGAATGCTGGTAGTCGTAGTAAAATGACGCCATAATGCAGATCGCCTATATCTTTGATATTAAAAAGAAATAAATCACTCAATAACCAACTTATTTTCAAGTCTTGTAGATTTATTAGTCTCTAAGAATATGGTTATAATACTACATAACAGTTTTATTACTTCTCTAATAACGAAACAGTAAAGACGAATTTAGACGCCGAAGAGGAGTGTGACAAAGCGCAATAAAATGACATGCGCTAAAATGCATTTTTTGAAAACCGTTCTATTGATATTAATTATTTCTGTACATTTTTACTAGTTCAGAATTCTCTTATTTCATCCTCTTTTTTATTTCAATGTTCTTGTCGAGGATCATTTACGCGTTTGTGTCAGCAAGCAATGAAGTATCTCATTAATATGTACAGCTTTCAATATGCGAAAAAGGCGGTAGAGTTTGGCAATGAAAACAAAAAGTGCATTTTAAAACAACATGCACTTCTGCCCATGTTTAAAATTTTGGATTCTAAAGGCCCAAGAAAAAAGTAAATATTCAAAAGCTGAACTCGACCGAACGTTGTCCACCCAATGTACATTTTTCAATGTTCAGTTCACTGAACACCGGTCACAATGAACAAGGTGGACAAACGGTCAAATATTCTGTGAGTGGACTGTTTAAGTCACTGGACATTTTCCATTTGCTCGGTGATAAATACGTTACTAGGTTACGATGCGTTGACTTGCAAAATGTACGTTTTGCATGTTCTAATGAGCTACTATGTGATAACGTTTTTTCAATACTCCTTTTCTAAAATGTTGAAACTTGTTTCTTTGGGCTGAAAGAAAAATCAAGATAAACCATGAACAAGTGTAATCTCTCAAAGGAGCCGTCTCATCCCAGGATGCATTGCACGCCCATTCAAGTGAAAGTTTTGAGTACTTTCAGTTTAAATTTTCGATTTACTTAATTTAAATCTTTGAATACGTTTAACGAGTTGTTTATTTATTGTTTATTTTCTGACGTTCTCTCTAATCTAAACAATTTTACTTGCTCGTAATACATCATGGATGAAATGGTTCGTTTTTTTTACTGATTTTTAATGATTAATTAAAATGTTGTTGATTATCAATATTCTATTAGCATGCTATTCATTATGAAAAGTGCTGTTAATCAAAGAAGTGGTTAGTTTGCACATTTTTTTCTGTGTATTTCGAATTTAAAATTTTTCACTTCTATAAGAGTCTAAAATTCGATATTTTTAAAATTTCCTTCTTTTTAACTTTAAATCACTTATATATGATTTTTAAGTGAGAGCTTGGACCTTGAAACAATTATATTTTTTTATTAACAAACATATTATTTTCCAGATGGCCCCATTTTAGGTTATTATTATTTTTACATGTTTACCTTGTTGTTTTGTTTTTCTATTAGATATTACCTGGTTTTCCACTAGCTATTTGAGATGTTACCGGTTCGGTTCCAACCGTTGGCGAAGTAGATGGTTCGTTACCTGAATGATATTTTAAAATTTGTGTTATTTGTAATATTGATAAATACGTCGCATTTTCACACGATGACACTGTAATGATGGTGGTAGTGGTGATGGTGGTGGTGATTGTCGTGGTGTGGTGGTGATGGTGTTGGTGATGGTGGTGGTGGTGGAGATGATGGTGATGATCGTGATGATGATGGTCGTGATGATGATGATGATGTTCATACTAATGATAATGAGGATGTCCTTTCCTGATGATGAAAAAAAAACAGAACTTGAATTTTTTGGTGACTAATTATAATGAAAATGATAGCCATGATTAAAATGATCATGTATGTTGATGAGGATGATGGCAGCATGCAGCCTTACCTGACTTGCTGTAGATGTCCACAATGTTTGTCGGTGAATCAGTAATGATCGTACCAGTGTCTTTCGCTACTGGACACTTGCACAGAAACTCGTAAATCTTGCTATGTCGATCTTGAACAAATATCTATACACATTAAAATGCAATACGATTACTGCTTGGTCCCACACAAGAAAAAAATAGACACAAGCATAAGGGGATCAAACATGCACATTTTTCTTGTGCTGTCCTCACTTAGGATTAAAACTTTCCGTTCTTCTTATTTCACCTATTCACAGTGAGGACAGCACTTGCGCTTATGCTGGCATCCTTTCACAAGCGCTTTACGTCTGGAAAACCTTCCTAGAACAGAGAAATAGACGAAGATACGGATACGTTATTTTCCTGTTTGGATTTTACTCATTACGGTTTATGCTCTGTTTATAAATGTAGGACGAGTTGTCCCCTGTCGTTTAGCTAACGGAGCAAAGTCTTTTCTTTTTTCTAATCCAAACAAACACAAAAAAGATTTGTCCTTACAATCCGGGACAGCTCATCTTCATAAAAACAGCGCTTCATTGAATTGATTGAATTTGTTTGGTGCGCCTTTATTAGAATCACTAAAAAGAAACAACAAATTTGCGTGTGTTGTCTGTTTCATTCTTGTTCTAGTGAAATAGCTAGATTTGAGTACAACATAGAGGCCTCTAGCGCTTTAATATCGCATTTTTGGAAGTGACCTGAAAGAAACTAATTGGTACAACGTTTTCTGCTAATCACAGTATCCCAATAAAGTAAATATCAAATTTTATAATATATACCGAATAAAGTTTATGTTGCTCCTTTACTTTGCAAATTAAGCTGTAGCTAATGTAATGGCCTTACCTTGTGGACATACCACTCTGCTTTGGGACCGTTCACTTTTCGCTTCAATGCGATCCTCTCAATTTCACCGACATCCTTTGCTGTTATATTAAAGTCTGCTTCACTGTGTAAGACAGAGAGAAAAATGTTATGAAAATGCTTAACTAAAGCATGGTCCTCTTTTTCAATGGAAACATACGGCCTTTAGGGAAACTTTCACACCATTATAGAATGAGTTTACCGTAATGAAATAAAATGTGTTATTATAACCATTGGAAACATTTGTAGACGCAGTGGAGTGCACGGGTGCACCCAGACTGTGCGTACAGAAGAATACATTAATGTATGAATACGTATTTTCTTTAAATAAAGAATGTCATATTTTGAATCCATGAAGAACTAGAGAACTACTAACGGTTTTCCTTGAAACTTCTGGAATGCATTTTCCAAGACCTTGAAGTCAGTCTTGCTGCCATTCTTTCCGATGAATTGTATCGATATGATGTCTCCTTGATTGAAATTGTCCTGTGATTCGATCTTGACTATATAGATATCCTTCTTTAGCATAGCGTTCATCTCTTTGATTCCGCCAGCAACTGAAATAGAACATTAGTTCATTATTATATATTATTATAAATTCATACCTTTAATATGATGTATCAGCAATGGGAAAGATTACAGATTGAATTGGATCGTGTTAATCATTTTTTAATATGACTATGACACACTTTCGGTACACTACGATATTTCTGACATCTTAATAGCATCGTCAACTTTAAAGTATCACTTTTGTCGTTGCTCATTTCATATGCATACTATCATCATCACCACTAACACCATCATCATCACTACCAATATCTTCACCACTACCACCATCATCATCACCACCAATATCTTTACCACTACCACCATCATCATCACCTTTCTCAGTAACATTTGGTGGTAAATTCTCCAGCATCCCAGCAGCTGCCTTTTGTTGCTGGGGTGTTAATCCCAACAAATTTCCTAAAGAAGGAGGCTTTGCCTTACTTGGTCCATTGGATGGCGTTATTGTAGGAGTGTTGGCCTGTGAGCCAGTTGGAGGTGATTCCGTAGGGGCACTGGGACCTTTGCTAGAACCTTTCGACGCCGTCGATGCCTTTTGAAAAGTAAAAAGCAATTCTATGGTTTTAGTCGCGTGCGAACCCCACTTAAGCAGATTTTGAAAATCTCACATAACATTCGATGAACATGTACATACATTTGTATTATATACCTAGCGACAAAATACGCATTTTATGAACGTTGAACTTGACGTCGCTTAGTTGAGGAAGATCGTGTATTACAGCCAAACTCCTATTTCAATCCTTTGTTTAAATTCAAGTCTTTGTTTTGACATTTGTCTTTAAACGATGATAGCGATGGCAATATAACAATGTAAAAATTACGGCAAAACGGTAATAGACACGGAAAATAATGATAGTGATGACGATGAAAATCATAGTAATGTATATCGCCCTTATCATCTCATCATTTTGCTCAAATATATTCAATTACCTGGCTTTTGCTAGGACTAGTGCCTCCCGACGTTGATGAAGGCGACGTTGATGCTGTTGGCTTTGATGATGATGATGCTGCTGTTGAACCAGACGTTGACATTTTCGTAGGTTTCCCGGCCGCTGGTGTACTTTCACCTGGTCCTCCTGTAGGACTAGTGCCACTCGGTGTGGTTTCCCCTGGTCCTCCTGTAGGACTAGTGCCACTTGGTGTGGTTTCCCCTGGTCCTCCTGTAGGACTAGTGCCACTCGGTGTGGTTTCCCCTGGTCCTCCTGTAGGACTAGTACCACCCGGTTTTTGTGAAGAGGACGGAGGTTGTGTAGTTGGTTTGGTTTTTATGTTTGTATTTGTTGAGCTACCAGGGACTGGCGTAGTTTTCCCGGATCCTCCTGTGGGACTAGTACCACCTGGTGTGGTTTCACCAGATCCTCCTGTTGGACTTGTCCCACCCGGTTTTTGTGAAGAGGACGGAGCTTGTGTACTTGGTTTGGTTTTTATGTTTGTATTGGTTGAGCTACCAGGGACTGGCGTAGTTTCCCCGGATCCGCCTGTTGGACTTGTGCCACCCTGTTTTTGTGAAGAGGACGGAGCTTGTGTAGTTGGTTTGGTTTTTATGTTTGTATTGGTTGAGCTACCAGGTACTGGCGTAGTTTTCCCGGATCCGCCTGTTGGGCTCGTACCTTTTGAAGCACCAGGCTTTTGCGAGGAAGATGTAGGTGTAGTTAGACCGGGTTTTGAGTTTGACCCAGTAGAACCCCCGGTTGCTTGTGTTGTTGCACCGGGTAGTTTAGTCGTTGCATCGGTGCCTTTTGTAGGATTACCTCCGGTTGACGACGAAGGCCCTTTCGTCGGGTTCGTATGGGTAGAGGTTGCACTGGTACTTTGCGGAGAGGGTGTTGTTAAACCAGCTGATGGTAAAATAACGTTCATGGGGGTATTTGTAACCTCGAGGCCTTTTTCTTTTGAAAGAACGCACTTACATAAGAACTCGAAGATTGCACCGCTCATATTTCTGACAGTTATCTAAAACATAGATTTGATGGAACATAGTTAAAAAGTTGCAGTATGATATATGCACTAAAAAAAAACTTTTAAAAACGTTCATGTGAATGTACTTGTACATTTTGCAGCTATTCAACTGATAAAAACCTAGGGCCGGTTGTACAAAGCCTGAATAAAGTTATCCACTGGATAAAAGTTATCCACTCCATAGGATTTCTAAGTGATTTCTTTAGAATTTATCTGCTGGATAGTGATTTATCCGGTGGATAGGGCTATTCAGGCCTCGTACAACCGACCCCTGACCTTTAAACTTAAGCCTAAATAGGTTTTTATATGGATCGGTGACTGATGATTGCAGTGTGTCATTAATAGTGAAGGGACGATGATTGTCGGTGATTTAACTGTAGTGAATATATTAATTGATAACACATTACCTTGTTGACATGCCAGTCTAATTTGGGTCCATTAACAACTCGTTTGATCTTCATTTGTTCAATAGCTTCCACATCTTCGGCTGACACAACAAAAGTTGCCTCACTGTTTGAGAAAAACCGGAGAAATGGTAACGTATGACGTCAACTCTTGCTTACGTGGTAAATAAAATTATCAAACTCAATAGAAAATTCGATTAAATCTGCTCCTATAGAAACAGTTTATTCGAAAAATTTTATTTGAAATATAATATGTCTTTATCTTTGCCAAGGAACATTCAAGGAAAATTTGCGTTTGTTCGATCCCCTCCGAGGAAAATAAATCTTTGCGTTTAAACAATAGATTTTTGAATATTGTTTTGATATGACGTCATAGTGAAGATAATTCATTGCAATTTTCCGTGTTATGCAAACTCAACCACTCGAACGCTTATTGCCATTTGTTGTTTTTGCTCCCGTCAATCAAAACTCCAAGCTTCACTTACAGTGGGGACACTCGAACCGTGAACACTTTGTGCTTTTTTATACCTTTTTTGAGTTTAAATCTACTTTCTTAGAGGATTTGAAGCAGTAGAAAGCTCTGAAAATGTAAAGCCAAATAAAAACAAGTGTTCATGGTTCGAGTGTCCTCACTGTAACTGCTTTCGATCTTCGCCTAACCCGCCTACTCATACCGACGTTTGTACGAACTTCATCGTCATCAAATAGGATTGGTTAGTTTGTATTCGTGTGATAATCGTAGTTTTCGGAAGTCTATCAAGTTCGTAAATCATTAATGAAGGAGAGAGCAATTTGCCATTCCGGAGTTGCCAAATGTTTTTGCATTTGAGTCCAGAAAAACTATGTAATTCCGCCGTAAATTACAGTAAACTCGCAGGAGATTTAGTGGAGCGAACAGCACGCGTCCCTGAAAACCTTCCCATAATTCAATGCGTCGTACCCAGTCTCTTACGCAACTCCGGAATGGCTAATACAAAATAATAGCCATGACCGAGTTTTTAAATCAGCAAGAGACTCGTCCTGATTTGCATACAACTTTAACTTGAATTTTCCCCAAAAAATATTAATATTTGTTGTTGAATATTTCAGCTAAATATGATTTAGGAAAAGATTTTTTTAAGCAATATAAAATATTCGCAACTGATCTAAATCCTCATAAAGATCAACTGCTCATATTTTATATATCACATATAGATTGTATAATTGATATATAATGAAAACCGTTTCTTACTTTTTGCCTTGTAATTTCTTGTGCATCAAGGGCAAAATCTTGTGTACAGTGTTTTTGTGCATACCATAAAAAGCAATTGATATTTGGTCGTTAGGGTTTAAATCATCGCTTGACCAGATGGTTACTTTGTAAGGAACATGTTTGGCACCAACGATACCTATAAGCAAATATTGCATTAGTTTGTGACAATTTAGAAACCATGAGCATATCGTTGTAATGGGTTAGGCTTTTAAACATTGCTGGTGATCTTGGTGATGGTGATGTTTTTGATGGTTTAAATGGCTGTGATGAAGGTGATTCTGTCAATAATAATTATGATAGTAATAATGATTGCGATGATGATGATAGCGATTATATAGTGATGATAATGATGATATTTGATGGGTATGGTGGCTGTGATGAAGGTGGTTATGGCGCTGGTGGTGTCAATAATAATTATGATAGTAATAATGATTGCGATGATGATGATAGCGATTATATAGTGATGATGATTATGATATTTGATTGGTATGGTGGTTGTGATGAAGGTGTTTGTGGCGATGATGGTGTCAATAATAGTTTATAAACGTTATAATGATTGCGATGATGATGATAGCGATTATATAGTGATGATGATGATGATATTTGATGGGTATGGTGGTTGTCAGTAATGAAGGTGGTTATAGCCCTGGTGGTGGTAATAATAGTTATAAAAGATATAATGATTGCGATGATGATGATAGCGATTATATAGTGATGATGATGATGATATTTGATGGATATGGTGGTTATGATGAAGGTGTTTGTGGCGCTGGTGGTGTCAATAATAATTATGATAGTAATAGTGATTGCGATGATGATAGAGATGATATAAAGATGATGATGATAATAGTATTTGATAGGTATGGCGGTCAGGGTCCACGCATCCAGGATTGTTTTCAGTAGGGGGTGCACTACCCAGTAAACATGAAATAGTGAAATTATTTTTGAAAAAAAAACGTTGAAGAAAACAAGGACTTGAAATGCTTTCAAGTGGAGGTGCGCATGCATCTCTCTGTATCAATCTCCTAGTTCCGCAACTGGTGGTTGTGATGAAGATAATTTGATAGATTAGATGTTTGTTCGCTTTTGTTGTTTTTTTCTGGGTTGGGGTGGTGGGGGGACACCCAAATAACGTTGGGCAGGGATGATTGTCGGAAATTTTCAAGAATACCCTGAAAGACGTCTTACGAAGGTAAGCTCGACAACATACGATTTGTATCACTAAATGTAGACTTTGTTGGCCCAAAACCCTTTTAGACGCCCCCAAAAGATCACATATTTTGAACTCTAAAAGATGCGAGGATCATTCCCGCCTGTTACCCGGCGGTCACTATCCTTCTGGCAACTATAGTTATCTCTGGTCATAGTTTTGTGCTGTGTTCTGTGACATCTTAATCAGTTCTTACCTATGAACAGCACGAGTGCCAAAACAATGGAGGGAAACCCCTGAAACATGGCCCGATTCAAATCTGGAATTGCAACAATACAAAACAGTTTTGTTTTCAAATCTTGAATGGCTAAATGCTGTAAGGAATTGTAAATAATTGATTAGGGACTTACTGAGTCAACTTCGTTGATACTTATCGATTTTGGTGCGTTGACCTTTTATTTTCCTTCATTCGGCTAGCCAATTTAACACATTTTTGTAAATTCATTGCTATTTGATTATTTTTTTTCATTTTAATTTTACTCTTTTTCAAACTTCTTAACCTATTTACCATGATGAAAAACAAACAAACAACCTATGTTTTCCAAAGAATTACTCAGTGTGTTATCATTCGTCTAATTTATGTTTTCCAATCAAGACCACTTCTTTATGTTTTGTTTTTGTTCCATTTTCTTTCCCTTCTATATCTTTTATTGTGGTTAAAACAATCAAATAAAGTGGTGCACTTTGAATTTCATTTTGAATATCTTCAAGGAATGGTAAAGGAGAACACATATTAAATGATAAGGCCTTTACAAAACAAATCGACAAATGGCAATGTCAACTGATCATGTTATATATAGTACATAAATGGTGACTTGTCAAAGTCTTTGTTTATAACTATACATTTTATACCTTTTCACATATAATACTATTACATGTTATCTATAAACAAACACTTTCACGATCGGTATGAATTACATTACTATATAGGCGCCAAGATTTAAAACATAACATACCTTTGACCATTTAGATACACTTTGTTCGAGAGCCGTTTAACTAACGATCGTCCACGACGGTAAATGAGACGACAGGTTTTTGTCACATACTGACATTCTTGAAAACTGCGTTGAAATGTTACTAACCGTTAATCTTATGAATATATTATAATGGTAACGCCCATAACGTTTGACGGTCCATAATACCACCTATATTCAATCCAATTTCTGGGCTTCAAAGGCTTTCAATTTTTTGCTTTGGCTCGTTGCATCTAAAATATTGACTTTATAACCTGGAACGCTTGTTGTACAAGTTTTAAAAGCTAAAGCAAATAGCTCAGCAAGTGGTGTATTATGTGAGGGGGAGGGCTAAAGATCTTTTACCTGTTTTTAAACAGGTTTGAGTTACCTCTGTAATGTTTTAGTATTTACTTACTGTGACCGACAGTGTCTAAAACTACGTTTTCCTGTTGTTAAAATTACAATCAAAGAATATATATATATAATAAATATATATTAATTATACAGCAATACAAAGAAATTATATGAGTCACCACCAAATATATTTAAGTGTATATCAAAAAGACCTAAGAAATTATGGGATAACCTCAAATATATTTTATCGTTCTTCCCTATCATCAGCTCTTTACGAAAAAATAGAGGGTATCTCATAATTTCTAAGGTCTTTTTGATATATACTTACATACTTGGTGGTGACTCATAATTTCTGCATATAGTGTTGTAATATTATCATAATAATTATTATACTAATATATATATATATATTTGATATAACTCCGACGAAGAACTAACGTACGAAACGTCAGTTTCTCTACACATCTCTACAATGTTAAAAACTGCTCACTTTTTACAACTGAGGCTATAACAACGCAGCCCGATCTAGCAATTTACTTGAGATCTGCAAATGTGTATGTGAACGCAATGCAGTAAGTGTATGCAGATAGGATCTTCCAAGTCACTTGTAAACTCCAAAGATTATTTGCTTGTTGTCAAACTGACTGTTGTGTAAAAGAGTAAGAAGAGAAGTAAAATGAAGTGTATAAATAAAAAGAAATGAAGTTTTTAAAACAATGGAAAAACTAATTAGCGATGAAAGTAATTAAGTGAAAAAAGTGATTGAAATATGATAAATAAGTTATAAAATGAAAAAAAATGAAAGATGGGAGCCGTTAAAAATCAAAGCAAGAGAAGAACAGAACCACAAAAATACATGTGGAAAGAGACATGTCAAAAAGCTAAAAAATGAGGAAAGAAAAACGAAAAGAGAATGTCAAAGGAGAAAACATGAGAACTAGTGTAAGAAAAAATATTATAAAAAGGGGAAACTCTTTGTAGAGAGAAAATGTACTTTTCGATATAAAAGTATACACATCAGTCCCAGTACCACACGGATATTTAGCGATTTATTTACCTTACGAGCCTGCGATACATTACTGCTGACCACTTTTATGGCATGCGTAATGGATCTTATCGAAACTACCAGCTACATATAGGTCCCACATGTAAAGGGCACCTTTTTGACAGGGGTCACTAATTCCTTATTAATTTAAACAGGTTGCAATATGGAAAACGTGTAAAATCGATTTCGTCTAGTTTCGTCAATTACATTTATTGTAAACATATCTTCGCAAAACTAAAAGTCAGAAATTGTCAGAAACGGATGACTAAAAAGCGACATTTGAGCACTGTTTTTTGCACAGAGAAATTAAGCGTTTAAAGTTTCTGCGTTATGTATATGGAACTTTAGCTAACAAATAAAATAGGGTGTTTCTAGACTTTTTGTATCTTTTCTATAAACACGAGTTAGTTTCTTAAATTAAAAAGAGTGTATAGAAAAAAGCTAAAATTTAGAAAATAAAACGGACGAGACCTGGTTAATCTCTTCAGCAATTTTGTACACTTCTCTTCTGTTTTCCTTTGAAGAAATCAGTTAAAAACCCTATCACTCAATCAATCATCCGTATTGTGTAGTTCCAAAAAAGCGGGAGCAAATCTGTGTTAAAGTGACACAAAAAACATTGGAGTTTGTAAAACTACTGTATCAACCTAAAGTAAAGATTTTCAGTAAAGGGTCAATTGACTTTGAAATCCGCTCGAAAAGAGACAGCTTTTCGCTCCCTATCAATTATTTACAAGAATAGATCTCACACACAACGCGTCAAACCAAATGTCTTCTACCTTTTGATTTCAATGGATTAAAGTTACAGTTTTATTATGTAGGAATAGTTCCACCTTGACGATGATGAAAGGCGAGAAATCGACGATATTGTGCCACGTTTTCGAAGGATGATCTCTGGTTGGATAGTAACGATTGTGAGAATTAGTGAGGATTTCAAAACAGCGACTTTCAATGGATGAAAGCGAGAAAAACTCTTAAGGTAAAAACAAACAAAAACAATTTAAACCTTCGATTTGGTGAATTTAAACTTTCCTTGTACAGTTGCAACTTAGTAGAACAATGCTATTTATTTTATTTTTATTTTTAGGCTATAGCTATTTTATCGCTATAATGAAAACAGAGAATAGCTTTCAAAATAACATCAACGTCCGACCATACATACAAATGAGTGGCCGCTTTGTTTCTTTATTCTAAAGACCATTAATTCATGAAAATATTTTTTTTCTTTGGAGTGATACTAAATGGTAGATTTTGCGTTGATTTCGACCCTCCTAATTTTGGCACATAATTGATTTGGGGTTTATTTTTGTGGGAATGTGTTTCACTGGGTGTTTGTGACCTTAAAACTGGTGTTCAAAAATGACCAAAATCCTGATCTTTTACATATATACCTAATGGCAAAAACTTTGTTTGGGTTATAGCATTGGAAATCGAATTAATCATTGCTTTCAGTTTGAGCTTGTTTCCTTTGCAACTAAATCTGAGGAAAACCTTTTAGGTAATTGATGTATGAACAATATTGAACATGTGCAAAAAGAATAGTCGATCTATCTAAACATATATGACGAGAAGCTAAGAGAATTTTCTAAGTATCCAAGTATTTTGTTCATTTTGTATTTTTCTTGGCTTCCTGTTCCAGCTTATTCGGCTTCTTGTTCTTCTGTTCCCTGTTATTCTTCTTTTTTTTTTTTTAACGTGTTTTTTTCGCTATTCCTTTTTTATTTTTGTATCTTCTCAGTTCATGATCATTTTCTTTTACTTGTTCTTGTCTTTTAATATTTTTTTATCTTCCACTTTTAATGTATTTTATTTTTTTCTAAACTTCACATTAAAATGTCCACAATGTTGTATTTTTCTTAAAAAACGTATATAATCAAAAGCTCTTGCTGCTACACGAAATTTAAAATTTTCCAAAAGTTCGCTTTAAATGTTTGTTTGCAAATAACTTCGTTAACGATGATTTTTAGGTGGTGATTAATGTCTGGGTCTAATATCCGTGACTTCCTCAATTTATGGGCGTGTCAGTTAGTACGTTGACCGCTCGGTTGGTTCAGTAAGGTCGATTCACGTGGGCTCAACACCATTCAGGGTCTTAACGAGGTCTTAACTAAATAGTTGAGGAGAAAATGCTGTATTTGTAATCACATACTCAAATGGTTATGAGTCTCATGTCTTCTCGGATAAGAACAACTAACCGGAGGTTCCAGGTCCACACAGTAACTTGTGAAAGCTGTTGTGGTGTCCCTGCCTTCCTTTGAAGAAATGTCTTATAAACATAAACATGTCCATTTAATTTTAAGTAGGGGTGGCTAAATAGGAAGAGCGCTACCTTGTCCCCTACACCAACCAGGAAATTTTTTTAAGCACAATAAAACTTATCGTTTGGTTTTTACTTTGTTTTTATTTATTAATTTCTAGTGAAGACAGATCATGATTTACCCACTGGTTTTCCTGTGTTGTATTACGACCATATATGGTAAGTGTAGAGGCCTCGCACCATCACGAGATGTCAGCAGGAACAAAGAATAGTTTTCCCTTTTTCCAAGACCACTAGGAATGATGGGTAAAATTCATGACAGAATGTGGAATGGCCTCTGGGACAGTCAAAAAGATAAATGTTGACCTTTTAATCAATGGAGCGAATAGAAAGCAAATCAAGTCATAACTAAATGGCGTGGATTTCTCATCAACTGGTGCAATAATTATGACAGTAATATTGATACCCATAGTTCCTAGCAGTCTTGGAATGACCTATACGACAACGTTATTTGAAATAGCTACTTACTTTCGAGAAAACAACATGTAGAGATTTTTTAGTAATTAAAAGGTAATTTACGTAAGTCATTGTTTTATTTCAGGGGTTGCAATTCAAAATGGCAACATTACGATTATCATCATTATCATCACATTATAACCCCCACCCCTCCCCCTGAAGAATGCCTAAACAGGCCTTTCATAGCAACCAGGCATGGCCCCTCATAGCAACACGTAACAGGAAGCGGGGGCTAGTTTCAGAAAAACGACATCGTAAAAGCTATATACTAAAAGTGTTTTAACTGTTTTGTCAAAGATTGTAGCATTACTATGAACGTGATCATGCGTTCTTGTTCCTCTCACTAGGTATTCCGTATGAGATAGCGGTATACACTGGAAACGTGTTTGGTGCTGGAACCGATGCTAAAGTCTTTATAACACTGTATGGAGATAGAGGCAAATCACCTGAAAAAGAACTGGATACTAAGAACAACAACGACTTTGAACGGGACCAGTAAGTACATAAATCAGTCAATCAATCAATCAATTAATCAATCAATTCATCAATTAATCAATCAATCAATCAATCCGAATCAACCAATCAATCAACTAATCAATCAGTCCATCAATCAATCAACCAATCAAAAAAATAAATCAGACAATCGCCCAATCCTTCAAACAGTCAATCTATCAATCAATCATTTAATCGATCAATCAAAGAAACAATCGTTCAATCAATGAATAAAATAGCCAATTAATCGACCAAGGATATCAATTTATCAAACACTTTTGCAATCAATAAATGTAAAAAGGAATCAATTTATTCGATTCAAATAATCAACACCATCTATTTACTAATTTCTTTCTAGCTTAATGAACAACTCGCTTTTAATGCAATGATTTTTATTCCTTTCAGTGTTGATACGTATAAGCTTGATTTCCCCGATGAAGGGACGTTAAAACACATCAAAATACGACACGACAACTCTTGGTTTGGTTCAGGGTGGTTTCTTGAAAAGGTAAGCGGTCTCTTGGACACTCGTATACCACTAATAATAACAAAAGTTATAAATTCCATTAGAGCCTTCTTAACTGTATATAGTCACACGCGTGACTAAGAAAACATTTTCCCAAATATTGGCCACGTTGGATTGGCTCCAGTCTCAGTTTAGGTATGATTATACAACTAGTTTATAATTTTCACACCAACAAATGAACTTTCATTTCATCTTTATATGTCTTGACGTTTTTGTGTATTTGTATATGTAATTAGGTTGTCATAAAGGATCCTAGAGGGTGTGTCTATACATTTCCATGTCATAAATGGCTAGCAGCAAACTCTGGTGACAAGAAGTTAGCACGTATTCTGGACACAAAGTCTGTGTGTGAGGATGATATACAGAAAAACACAGGTGAACTATTTTACCAGCATCATCCTTATCATCATCCTCATCATTATCACCATCATCATAACTACCAGCATCATCATCACCATATCATCACCACCACCATCATTATCATCATAATCAACATCATCACCGCCATCATCACCATCGTCATCACCATCATCATCACCATCACCATCATCATCATCATCATCACCACCACCATAATCATCACCATCATCGCCACCATCATCATCATAATCAACATCATCACCACCACCACCATCATCATCATCATTTATTGTTATGCTTCTCTAACCTCAGTTTGTGTACGAGGCCATGCATTAGGGATGAATAATAATCTCATCAAAGACAGCCAAATTACAGCATCGTCTTCTTATGATGATAAGCACACGCCGTTCCACGCTCGGTTAAATAAGATTGTAAAAGGTTCCCGAGGATCATGGTGCTCAGCATTTGCAGATGATACAGAATATCTACAGATTACCTTTAAAGACATTACTTCAGTCGGAGGTAATTAAATGCACTGTGTCATGTCAAACAATCATCTTAAAATCCATAACCATATTTGGTAATCTTACCTTATTTGGAAGTAACAATGGATTCTATTTTGGTGATTTTCTACTATCCTCGGCCAACGTTCTCGAAAAAATTAAATCAAAACTTACAGCGATTCCAGTGACCATTGTTACCAAACTGGCAGCCATTTTGAATTTTGTTTAGAAGGACAGGAAATAAAAAAAAAAGAAAATTACACAGGAACCCCAACGAACGACAGTAATTGTGTATATGTAGTTGTTTTACGTACCAGATGGTGAGTTTATTGTGTAGTTGTCACAAGTGCATCAAGCGACCGATTCTAATATGAAATACTAAATTGTAAAATTATTACATACAGTATAGAACTATGTTATTCTGCATGAGGCCTAAATACAAAAAACCTATATATATATATATATACATACTAACAGTTATGGTTATGGAGTTTAACAGCTTCGCTATTTTGATATCGTTTCTATTATTATTAAATGGTTCTTGATTTCCAGGAATTGCTACTCAAGGTCAAGCTATGTTTAATAACTGGGTGACCAAGTATTCACTATCGTACAACAATGGCTCAAAATGGCAAGACATTAAAGAACACGGGAAAACAAAGGTTTCCACTATTATTATGTTCTTTTGCTGATGTAGTAGATAGAGTCGTTTTCGTATGATTGGGAAATAGTACGGTTTTCTTAGAAACTACGGTTACGATACTTACCGTCTGTCTCTTTGTTTTGTTTTTGACTTCAGTTTTGTTGTTGTCGTTCATTGTTGTCTTGGAAGTAATTGTCTTTTTTACTATGTCATTGTCTATGTAATAATTATTATACTGGGTTTTTCTTTGAAGTCTGTAGTAATCTATTAATGTCAATATTTTTTTTCAAATTTCTTGTATATTTAAATTACTAAAGTAGAATAATATAATAAAAATATTGTTATATATATTGTAAAAAACACACATCAATGTAAAAAAATAAAATTAAGCAAAAACACACCAAAAAAAAAAAAAAACTTACGGTACGTACGGTTTCCCACTCATACGAAAACGGCTCTAACACTAAACAATAGCAGTGAATCGGTCGTGCTGAATTTTATTCGTCGGCTTTCTACATATGCATGATTCCTTGACTTGCACAGGAAAAATAATCAAAAACCAGTCATACAAAACAACAGGTCTGGATATAATGTCATTTATCCATGTTTGTTTTTTTCTTTGAAATCCACTTAAAAACAGCTAAAAAAAAAAACAACCAAAACGATCTCTGGTTTTCAATTATTATGTTTTGGCGATTGAGTAAAAAAGTAATTGTAAACCAGACATGGTTTTAGTTGTTTTTTTTAGCTAAATTTGAAGTGGATTAAATATTGGTTGATTGTTTGATTGGTTTTTAGAATAATTGATTTAATCAATGTTTGATTTATTGCATGATTGATCATTACGTATGATTTCATTCAGATATTTACTGGCAACAAAGATCGCGAGACAGTAGTTAGACACGACTTCAAAGAAGTCAAAGCCAAAGCTATCAGAATACACCCTTTGGCATGGGAAGGTCTGACTAACTGTCTACGCCTGGAGTTGTATGGTTGTGAAAAAGGTAAATTTATTTATTTGGTTATTTATTTATTGATTCATCCATTCGCTTGTTTGTTTGTTTGTTTGTTGGTTGGTTGGTTGGTTGGTTGGTTGGTTGGTTGGTTGGTTGTTTGGTTGGTTGTTTGGTTGGTTGGTTGGTTGGTTGGTTGATTGGTTGGTTGGTTGGTTGGTTGGTTGGTTGGTTGGTTGGTTGGTTGGTTGGTTGGTTGGTTCGTTGGTTGGTTGGTTGGTTGGTTTTGTTTGTTTGTTTGTTTGTTTGTTTGTTTGTTTGTTTGGTTGGTTTGTTTGTTTGTTTGTTTGTTTGTTTGTTTGTTTGTTTGTTTGTTTGTTTGTTTGTTTGCGATTGTTGCGCTTCATTGCATGGACATAATTGTAAATTATTACTAATGATAATTATTATTAATTATGAATTATTAATTATTGTTAACTATCACCTATTAATTAATTACTAATTTTAATTCAAAAATTATTCTTGTATTCCTTTTCCTGAGCATGCAATATCGTTCTCATTATACTCATTAAAATGAGCACCAGGAAACCTCACTTACAGTACAGGGTATACCATCAAGGTATAGAAATGTCTAAAAGCCTCTCAGTTTGTACTTTCGATCTGCACCCTCCACCAATTTTTTCAATTCGATATGTCATGTAACATTTTATTCTTTATAATAAGGAAAACAAAGCCTTTATACATGGTTTCATAATTGCAAAGTGTTTTAAAAGGTTTAATCCATTTTTTAGATAACCCGAGTTTGCAGGACTCAAAGAAGTCAGGTAAGGCTGTTGTTACCTTTGTCCAAATTTAATTTTGACACAAGACAGCAAAGATTCTGTCTGTTTATTCATTGCGGAATAATGTGTAGTTCATTCTAATGCTTATATGCATTCACTCTCTTTTGACAGGAACGAAACCAACTGTCAAAAAAGGGAAGAAAACTAAAGAGAATCCAACGGATGAGACGCGTAAGTTTGACAGTCTAATCTCATTCCATTTTCTGAGAAATGACATGTATATTATCAATGTTCCATCATATCGTCCACTTGAGATATTTTCGAGTTTTTTAACATAATAGCCAAAGCACGATTTACATAAAGTCGTCAAGGTTTTCACTGATTTATTGTGGATTAAAAAATGAATTCGCAGTATGACGTGATTCCTAATATCGTTCTGTAAACAATAGGCTTTGTTAATGAAATGGCATAGGCATTTCTTGATACGTAATGCATAACTAAATCTTAACTAGCACTATGCTATTGAGAATTGTTTCACACTTCTGTGGCGTGCACTCTATACTACCATCTTTCCTAAACCGTCTCATGATCTTCATTCATCTTTCAGTTCTAAGCGCTGCTGCACTTTACCTCAAGTTTGACAACATCACTGGTATGGATACCATTGCAGATCAATCTGACTTACACAACGACGCTCGCATAGTCAACTTCGCACGACTAACTCTCTTCAGCGAGAAATGCGGCCGAGGAGTCGAACTAAACGGCGGTGACGTCATACTTAACGGCAAACACTTCATAAACAAACCACACAAAGCTATCACCATAGCAACATGGATAAAGTTATACAGTAGTGAGGGGTATAATTCGGTTTTTGATACAATTGGAGGCAAGAATTCCTCGCATTCAATGGGACAGTACCACCTTGAGATTATCAATGGTTCAGTACGGTGGTTTCACAGGAACGAAAAGGGCGCCATTATTTTCAGTGTCTTAACGGAAGTAGCCGTACCTGCCCGTATATGGACACACGTGGCGTGTACCTATGACGCAAGTTCCGGTTATGCGCAGGTGTTTGTTAACGCCAAGTTCATCATGAGGGAGGAAGGGATAGGATTTTTGTCTCAGGATTGGCAGGCCCGAGCGGGGATTGGTGCACACAAAGGCGAAAGGTTATTAGATGGTGGGATCGATGAATTTTATATTTCTGACAAGGCACTGACTCAGGATGAAATCAAGAAACTCATGAAACACTGTGAGTTTGAAAAAGGTTAGTATTGTAATGTGATGTTGTTGTGATTATGGCTAGATTTGGTGCGTTTTATCTCGATATGCATTTAGATGTGATTTGATACACTTTAATAGGATATAATACGATTTGACGTAGTTTCAATTGACCTCAAATGTGATATGTGATGCGATGCACCCGATGTGATACGATGCGATGCTATGCGATCCTATGATATGCTATGCGAGGTAATGCGATGCTATGCGAGGTGATGTGATGTTATTATACAGCTCGGTGTGAAGTAATACGATTTGATGCGATTTTTTGTGACCTATTGTGATACAGTCCGTTGCTATTTAATGTTATGCGATATATTTGCAAGTACATAGTCTCATTCACGAACAAACAAAACAATGAATGAGGCTAGCTGTCTAATCTTTCACACTTACATCAATTCTCTCTTCAATAGAATGCTTTTCCCCAATCGGAATGGAAGATCTGAAAGTCGCAGATGATCAAATAACAGCATCGTCCGTATTAGAACCGCACAAGCCATTTTACGGTCGACTTAACCTCATCTCATTCTATGACGATGTCAAAAAGAGCGCATGGTGTTCAGACGATGATGACAAAGAACCTTACCTCACGGTGGATCTCAAGACGGAGAAGACGATTTCTGGAGTGGCTGTTCAAGGGGCGTCGGTTTTTGACAGTTTTGTGACGAGCTATAAGCTGTGTTATAGTCATAGTGGCAGACATTATGAATGTGTTAATCACAATGGCACTTCTGAGGTACGGATGGTACCATAAGTATTATTTTGAGGGGGGGGGGGGGGCAATTTTTTTGTGCAGGATATTTTTTCCCATGTGATGGTTGTGCAGGATATTTTCTTCCTCCCTACTCTCTATATATATTTTTTTCACATCTGCCGTGCACAATATTTTTTTCTCTGTTTGAGGCTTTGCTCGATCATTTTTTGTTATTTGCGCAACCGCCCCCCCCCCTTCAGATATCTAATGCATCAGGGCACACACTAATCCGGATAAATGTGAAAAAAACTACTTTTACACCACAACTGTTAAAAAAGCTCCGATTTTAATACAATACAGTTAGTATAAATTGTTTGGGATTCACACGTGTCCATATGGACTGAGCTGGCCTCCTTCGCTGACATCACTGACCTTCCTTTGCTTGGGTTTCCTGTGTAAAAGAGAGAAGCAAGGGAGAATGGGGCGAGAAAGGGAAGATTTTTTCTTTTTTGTCGGTAGTCCCTGGCGGCAATAATAACCGTTGCTCAGGATTACTATTTTGCAGTAACATGTAAGATGACTCTAATCTGTTTTCAACTGTTATTCAATCCAGGCCTTGATGGGCAGTGAAGATAAAGACAACATCAAGATTCATTGGTTAAACAAGTTCTTTGATGCTCGCTATGTCCGATTTTATCCTCTCTCGTGGTATGGCGAGAACATATGCATGAGGGTAGAGCTATACGGTTGTATGAAAGGTTAGTCCTTAGAATAATTTGTACTAAGATTATGCTCTCTACCATCACCATCATTGCCGTGGTGGCACGCACTAAAATATGCGCCTGAAAATTTGACCACAAGACGTTGTGACTTCAACGACCTCATCTATTACAAGAGATCTCATATTACTACTAAGAGCCTTTCCCTTGCCATAAACACATCGAAGTTTGCTGATGTCAATTGTCAGATTTCATGAGAAAGGAATGAAGACGAAGTTACATGTCCAATTGAACGGAGTGACAGCGCCTCGTGTTCAAATTCGCAGTTGAATATTTTAATTCGTGCCACATTAATCTATATGTCCTTGCAGGCATTCTGTCAGACACAGTCGATGACACGATTCCTAAAGAAACCGATTCCGCTCAGGAAGACAATTCTGCCTGTAGCGTAAGTTGTGGCATAGGCGTCTTGAAAGAAACTAAACCGTGCGGAACAAGCACTCCCTCTATTACTACTACTTCACCTGCTACAAATCTTACTACACCTAACACAAATAAAAATTCCACCCTAATCCCCGCTGCAAGCGCTGCAGTCAGTGCAAAAAACGCTAAATGCAGTCAAGGACAAAAAACGTACGTAGAGAAAACGGAATGCATTCTACCGAGCTGCCCAGAATGCTTCACGCCAATGCGTGCCATCAACGCAAGTGACGCAAGATATTACGAAACACAGTATATGACGTCACCTAACCAGTCTCACTCGGACAGTTTTGGCCAACGGAGGAATGGTATATTTATGGCGGATATGTGGTGCTCCGATTTACCGGACAAGGAACAGTTTAGTGAGATTGATCTTGGAAAGCCTGTCAAAGTTACAGGTAAGTGTGCTATATATAATTCCCTGCTTGGCTTCCTGAGAGACCAGTGTCATACTGAAGGAACTGCCGACGTTAAACATGGTTGATTTTCCTTTCCTTTAGTATAAATAAGTAAGACTGTATTGTATCAGTGATTTTTGTTTATGATGTAATTGTTGACCACCAGGTATTGGTACGCAAGGTCAGATAACTAAAGATCGTTGGGTGTCGTCATATCGTCTCTCCTACAGCGTCAAAGGCAATTCATGGAACAAGTACACCGAAGACTATCGATTGAAAGTATGTTTTACAAACTAGAATACTTCCAAAATGTTGTAACAAGGGACTGCAGGAGTGCATTTTCCAGTATTTTTTCTATTCAGAGAGTATCCTAAAAGACCACCTAGTAATTTTGTATTTCAATTTCAACCACCATTTTCAAGGGTTGGATTCTCACAAGGGATCCGGGCCACGCTTCTCCTACAAATCTAGTACATCAGAGGTGCAATTTCAAGCTTAAATTTGTATGACCCTACTCTCCATTGTGATTCATATTTTTCTTGGCCCTTCCCTATTTATTGTCCTCCTCTCTTTGCCATCCTCTTCTCTCCCCATGCTAATTTCTGAAAACGTCCTTCATTCATCTATTCATTACAACCTCCAACTAATTAGACCTAGCTAATCTTTGTTCTAAGTTCCCATCCATCGCTTCCTTTTCCATTTTACTTTCGTTTAATCATTCATTTCATACTTTCTTATTCAATCTTTGCTTCCAAAGGTATTCAAGGCTAATGATGATAAAGACACCATATCCATCAGACATCTAAAGCACCCAGTCACAGCACGCTATGTTCGTATTCATCCAGTCACGTGGCATGGCAAGTCCATATGCATGAGAACTGAGATTTTTGGTTGTGATCATTCAGGTACGAGAATATATGTGCAATCTGTGACAAAATGTGTTGGCACGCAAATGATTTTTCTCTCGTATTCGTAAGCATAGCTTCCTGCCACTTTTTTTAAAGACCAATGGGTGTTTCATAACCCCCTCCCCCTAAGGCAATGTTGCTCTATTGTACAAAACTATTCCCAATGTCAACCTGCACAAAATGTCACCATACAGCGTCTATAACGTTGATATTAAGGTCAGTGCACACTAGGCGACAAGTCGCAGCGACTTGACCCCGCGACAGGTCGCTTCAGTGTGCACTGGTGAAACAACCCAACCAGTTGGATTTTATGCGGCCAGTCGCAGCAACAAAATTCTGTCCCGGTGACAACAATTCCAGCCAAAAATACTACAGTATATGATATACAGTACACAAGGGAGAAAATTGTCGCTGCGACCTGTTGCCTAGTGTGTACCGACCTTTATGATGTGCGGCGGGAACAAGCAGGCCATGAAATTTAGGGAATTGGTGCAATCTAGTTAAAATAATTTGTCAAAGATTGTAGCTGCTAAACAAGCAAAGAAACAGATGTATAAATGTATAAATATTGAGAAAAATCGAAGCATGAGCACGTCTTCACTGTTTTTATTTTCTGAGATTTCCACTGCTCTAAACCCCCTAAGAATGTAGACTCAAATCGAATCGATTTACTAAAAGGGGGCATCTTAAAGAAAGTGTTCAGGCCTAGAGTGTCTTGGCTGATTGTAAAATATGTAATGCCAAACGATGAAAACAACAAAGAAATAAATAGTAAAGTAAGGGGGCTTTCATTTATTAGCACATGGGGGATCAGCAGAGTTGTGGGGGGGGGGGGGGAAGTCAAATTCTTTTATAAGTCTGGTAGGGGGTTCCACAAGATTGCATGTGTTCTGAAGGGGGAGTTGGGAATGGTGTGGACCGTGATGGGTTAAATGCATTACTAAAATGCTAGGGAGATGTATAATGTATGCAGGCTGCTACATAAAATTTTGCCACCTCCATGTGCTAATAAATGTAAGTCCCCTAAGTTGTCTTGATAGAATCAAGTCGTACTATGTCAAGAACAGCTTTCTACTTGTGCAAAAACGGCTCCACCAAGTATGCTACTTGGTAAGGAATTCATTTATAGTATGCTTTCGTTTCAGCCAACTACATACGTCAATTGACAACCAAACCGACAATGAAAGCATCCCAGCACCAACAAATAACAAGGCCTTCCAAACCAACCCAGTATCCACTCAAGAAATCAAACTATTCCAAATCCTTAACAAAGCACGCTGGGAATCCAAAGCCACAGTCACCTAAACAACTCGCAGTGAACTCTGCAGTTCCACACTCGTCTGCAAGAGGCATTGTAAACGCTTATAGTCTACCAGAAGCAGTCATTCTCCCCGTTAAACAAAACTCTAAAGAGTCTAACTTCCAAATGATTTTCGACACAAAGGGATCTCATCGCGTGCAGATCATACCGTTGACGCATGCGCCAAGAAAGGCTGCGGTTCCAGCTTCAAAATCTCACATCATCCCACACGCGTCACCAAAGTATTCGTACCAAAATCACGTGGTAATTCCAGCTACCTCATACGTTCAGAAAACCGGTTATTATTCTGTCAAACCTGTTTACGGAAGACCCGTTGCTAGGATATTAACAAGTCAAAGAATCAAAAACGAACAAATGTCTTATCGAAAACCACCGAATCATCCTAATTTTTATAATTTTAGACCCCCACCTCGATATTATCCTAGTAGTTACAGAGGTGACCTGCTAGGACCTTTTGCAGGGAGATTACTAAAGCCAAATATACGAAAACCAAAACTTAAAATGTACCTAAAGCCTCCGTTCACAATTTCAAATATTCGTAACGCAACACCGTTACAGGCTAGAGTAACGCAATACAATAGACGCGTGACAACTCAAAGACCTAAATACGCAGCTGGTAACACCAAATCATTGAATCAGATGAATACGCCTATCAACCACTACAGGCCGTATGGTAACAATCCTGTAAATGTATCGCCACTTTTATCTGTGAATAGAGTAAAAACTATGAAACCAGCAGCTCTAAAGCAGGGCAAAATCGCTCCAAACATTATAACCTCCAGCTTAAAAGAAAGATTCAAAGACACTCTAGCGCATCATTTTCTCGAAGAGAGGTTCCTTACGAAGGAGAAGAAGAAGGAATTACTAGCGACGAGAATGGATACAATCAATCCTCGCATCAGCGAATATCATTGGTCTAGGTTTAGTCCCTGTAGTGTCACGTGCGGTCGTGGTGTGAGAGAGCGTTACAGGAAGTGTAACGCAATGGAGTGTATGGCTGAGGGGAACGAGATTCAGATTATGCCATGCTATGAAATGCCATGCAAAGGTAATGATGATAGTAATGATAATAATACTGGTTTTGGTGATGATGGTAGTGATGATGGTAACGATAATGATTTTTGTGATGATGGTAGTGATGATGATGACCATTTTGGTGATGATTGTAGTGATGTTGATGATAATAATTTTAATGATGATGGTAGTGGTGATGATGATGATGATAACGATTTTGGTGATGATAATGATGATGTTAATGATTTTAGTGATGATGGTAGTGTTGATGATGTTTTGATGGTGTTGATGATGGTACGTAGTACTTATCGTTTATTGGTGATAAAGGTAAAAGTGATGATGACATTGTGGTTGTTTAATGGTGTGGTGGAGATGGTGAAAATATTGGCGATGTTGGCGATGGGATTAGCTATAATGATGTTCATAATGATTGTGGTGGCAATGATATATTCTTTGGTTGCACGTTACGTCATAATCGCCATGTTCGATGACGATAACAAAGCATTCCTCATTAGTTTCTATTGTTTGTTCATCAAACATGGCGGCAACAGCTTTGTGCTTTATTCCTCGAGGGATTCTTGGTCATATGGTTGATGATTCTTGCCACAAGACTCTGTACCAGTAATCCTATTTTGTACTTTTTATTTATTTTAATTTAGATGGAGTTTCCTTGCATGGGTACTAACGTCCAGTTCGTTACTCCCCTTTGGTCTTTTCTACAGTGTTTATTATCATTACCATTATGTCATTATCATTATTTATTTTGTTCTTGTTGAACATCTTTTTGACATTGTAAAATGACAATAAAGTTGTTGAAAAAAAAGGTTGTAAACCAAGAAAACCGATGATCAATGACCATTAACAAGTGCACGTGCGGCTTGTTTTAGACCTAATGACTGGTGGTAAAGCAAGAGAAAATTAGCTAAGATAACCTACCCCCCATACTGCAGGGCTTTGCACACATCATAAGCCCCGTTAAGTCTATTGATTGTCACCGAGTTATTTTAAGTATAGAACGTAATTGTTCAGATTGACCAGAGAGGAAATAGACAAATTTTGTGCTGGCGTCGAAGACAAAAAAAGAGCTCTTCATATTTGTAAAAGAAAAACTTGCTGGATATATTAACATGTTTCCCAGTCAATTTTCTCTTAAGAGGAAGGTTTTAGAGGGATTGTGTAATTGACTAAAAATAGCCTGGTTTCTGAAAATAGCACTAGCGGGCCTGCTGATGGGGTCTGGGGATAGGTTATCGTAGCTCATTTTGGGTGAATCAGTGTGTAACGTGACATCTTTTTACTTTCAGAGTCAACAGAGTGGTCATCATACACTAGTTGCAGTGTCACTTGTGGGACTGGAATACGTACCAGGACACGCCTCTGTGATGGCCATGCCTGTCCAGTTACTGGTAAAGAGATAGCAACTATACAATGTGAAAATCCTGAATGTCCAGGTAAAAAAAGGACTAAATACCAATACTGTTACTTTTGGTTGCCACTTGTTTTATGTGTCTGTCTGTCTGTCTAGCTGTCTGTCTGTCTGTCTAGCTGTCTGGCTGCCTGTCTGTGTGGCTGTATGCTTGTTTATTTGTCCGTATTTGTTTACTGTTATTGTCTGTTTGTATGTTGTTGTTTTTTATTTGTTTGTTTAACTGACTAAATGATTGTTTGTTTATTGATTGATTGATTGATTGATTGATTGATTGATTGATTGATCTCTTTGTTTCTCTCTTTCATCTTGTCGCTTTTTCCATTAATTCTACGTTTTAAACTGTTGCTCAATGATAAATGATCTAATTCCGGGCCCTGAATTGGCAAACAAACACTAATTATGGATATATTTAATTATGACGAATGTTAATTTGAAAAGAGAGGTAAAGTTCAGTTCACTTTTTGTTTTTAAGTGTTGAATTACGACTTCGAATCAATCGATGGCAAAGTAATCATTGACAAATCAGGGAAAAGCAATAACGCCTTAATGAGAGAAGAGTCACGTGTGATACCATATAAAGGCATATGCGGACATCACCTAGACCTTGGCTACCATGGTAACCTGGTACTTCAAGACGAGACATTTAGGCAGAAGCCCAGGGAGGGTATTTCTATAGCATGCTGGGTAAATCTCCAGGGGTCTTCAAGTGGAAGCCATGCTATATTTAGTACTGCTAAAGCTGTGAGTGAGGAGCAGGTGTTAGGTAAGAGAGCATGATGATGGTAGTGGTGGTGTTGGTGGTAGTAGTGATGATTGTAGTGGTGGTGATGTTGGTGGTGGTGGTGATGATAGTCGTGGTGGTGATATTGGTGGTAGTAGTGATGATGGTAGTGGTGGTGTTGGTGGTAGTAGTGATGATGGTAGTGGTGGTGATGGTGGTAGTAGTAGTGATGATGGTGGCGGTGGTGATGTTGGTGGTAGTTGTAATGATGGTAGTGCTGATGTTGGTGGTAGTAGTGATGATGGTGGTGATGATGTTGGTGGTAGTAATAATGATGGTAGTGTTGGCAGAAGTGGTGATGATGACGGTGGTGGTGGAGGTGGAGGTGATGGTGGTAGTGTTGGTGGTAGTAATGTTGATGCTAGTGATGGTGGTGGTGGAGATATTCGTGGTAACAGTGTGATGTTAGTGTTGGTTATCATGTTGATGGTTTTGCAGTTGACAGGAATAACGTTGGTAGTAATGGTACGTTATGACGATGATCGTGGTGTTAGTTGTGATTATATAGTCAGAGGTGATGACGATGTTGATGTTTTGCTGGTGGTGGTTGTGATAATGATGATGGTGGTAATGCTGATGATGGTGTTGTTGATTGTTGTGATGATGATGATGGTGTTGTTGATTGTTGTGATGATGATGATGATTGTGATTGCTATGAACGTGATGATCATGGCACAAGGGATAATTTTAACGGTGATCATCGATCAACTGATAATTTTGTTGAAACTGATACAGACGATGGTAATCATTGTGATATGTATGTAATTGAAAAAAAGTATGTTTATAATTAAACAAAAAATTCACTGACTATGATGATGACTACCGCACAGGCAGTGGAAACGTCAGTCACACCAAACAGTCCTTCTAGGCACTACTTCCACCCGGAAGATCATGATAATATTGTTACTTCAACAAATATTAGTTCGCTAAACAATTATGATATTATATTGTTCACAATGACGACTGCAGTTTGATGTTATTGTAATTAAGTGGCTTTACTTAGTGGACGTATGATTATGATGAAAATAACGAAGCATTTGTACGGGAAAGGCGACAACGCTGAGTTTGGACTTAGAGTTCAATCAGCCATGTTTATTGAAAACATGTTCAGTGTTGACAACATCTTCTCAAAATGCAACATTCACCTCAAAAGAAGACTCAGGGCACATGTACGTCGACTGAGTTTATGGCAATTTGTCGTCGTGTTCGCCATTCGTCCTCGTGCTTAAGGTCCTTGATGATAACGCTGATAACGACAACATCTTTATTTATACTCATCACATAGGTGGATATCATTTTGAGATAGACGATGGACGAGTTCGTTGGTTTCATCGTAACCACGAGGAACAGCCTGTGTTTAGTGTCGTCACTAATGACGTCATAAGTCCAAATACGTGGTATCACCTGGTAGGGACGTATTCATCCAAAGATGGCACTGCGAAGGTAAAGGTCCCTCTTTATTTTTTCAGTTTCATCCACTCAATGACGTCGTTCAGTTGCCCTTGCATTTAAATTTACTATTCATACATGGAATCTTTCCTTTTCTCATTCATTTATTCATGCTTTCTTTTATTTGTCCATTTATTCATTCGTCCATGCATTTTTCCACCCATTTATACTTTTTTGGACCATGTATTTATTCATTCACTTATTCATTTATTCTTTCATTTGTCTATGCATTTTCCATTTATTAATTCTTCCATTTGCACATTCATTTTTCTGTTCCTTCACACATTCATCTGTACATCAATCATCTAATCGCCCACAAATCCGTCTATTTATTTGATCATCCATCCTCATTCAATCTATTCGTCAAGATATATAACTTAACGCTTTCTATAGAGCCCTTGCATGTGACTTCAAAGCAGCCCAATCTGGAGGACAAAACAAAAGATTTTTCCTCTCTTGGGAGCTGAAATCCATTGTTTTGTCCTCCAGGTTGAGCTGCATTCCACAAGCTGCAAGTCTATATTTCCTTTTCTGTTTTTATATTATCTTTTTGAATTAATTGACATTCCTTTTGGTTCATTTGTAAACTAACAACATTTTCTCTGTCTGTATAAAAATCAGTATGCCGCGCTAGTCTGAAATATGCTATTAATCCACCCTCTCATTTCATCGTTACAGGTGTTCGTAGATGGTCAGCTACAAGGCCAGTCTAATGGTTCTGGCGAATTAGATGATAACTGGGGCTATAAAGCATCTATTGGAACATTTGACTTTGATGGCCGGTTCATGCGTGGGAAATTAGACGATTTATATATTTACGACTACGAAATATCGCCTGAACAAATCAAAGGTTTATTAAGCATCAAATGCCCTCAAAAGAAAAAGATCAGATTCTATGAAAAATTTGGCATTCATTGACCTCGAATTTCTATTTTATAGTTGTTGAGTGAGTGAGTGAGTGAGTGAGTGAGGCATCTACAGAGGAATCCTGTTAATGCAACCGAAGGGATACCGATTTTTGTACAGAGAATGTTTGGATTAGTGTCTTTTCACGACCTTAAAAAAATATGAGCCGTAGTGCGGGGTTCCTCTGCATTTCATACATTCAGCTTGATAGGCATTTTGCAGCTTTTAATCAAATGGTACCGAATAGTAGAAATGCAAACAGTCAAGGCTTCATTATTTTTTTTTTTTTCGCTCAGAATGTCCTACATGGGTACCTGAGCGGGGGGTCCCTCCTAAAACCTTTTTTGAGCAGGGGAGGTGCACTACCCAGTAAACATGAAATACTGAGGATATTTTGAGAAAATATTTAAGAATACAAAGAGGTGAAATCCTTTCAAGAGGGGGTGTGCACCCCCTGCACCTCTCCCTAGATCCGCCACTGTCAAGGACTTGTTTTCTCTAGTTTCATACATATTTATAAGTGCGAAATATCAGATAAAGCCTACAAACACTGAAAATGCACAGCCAATAAATGGTACTAACATTTGCATTACTGGACAGCATGCAGTACCTGGCCAACACAGAAATCGCGACACGCAACTTGCAATAGACTACCGTCAATTAAATGAGTCATTCTATTTGGTTTGACAATATTAAGCAAAATTGTATTCGACACTTTCCTTCATTGTACCTAATTGAGAGAGTTTTATCGAAACTTCACAAAAGACCTTTTCGGCTTCATATGCAAATTGCCCATTTCGTGACACTCTCTAGGAAATGGTTCTTTTATGAGAAATGTGTTGAAATATTTACACCTGAAAGAATCATTTCCCAAGAGTGACATCACATGGTCTGAAATGGGAAAATAAACATGCCAGCGAAATAAGGTATATTTCCGATCCAAAAACATGTAAAAGGCGTCATTGTGTTTGATTGACGGTAGTCTATTGCCAATAGCACGTCGCCATTTTTGTCTATGGAAGCCGCGCAGTAATGAAAAACGGCCGTAATCACTATGCCAAAAGTAAGATTTTCGGGAGTTTTCGACATCCGAAAACGTGAGAGTGACCCGGGGTTTTCAGGAGTTTTCAATAAGCACTCACGACGCCGCGTGTCTCTGGCGTTTTCGATTCGAATACCATTGAAAACTATCCGTACAAAATAGTGAGTACGTTTTCGATGACGCGAACTAAGAGTTCAAATGTATTTACAGGCGTTTCCGACTTGAAAACGGAAAAACAGTATGTTTTCGTCCCTCAAACGTCAGGCGCACGGGTTGTTATGCGGACTTGAAAACTATAGAAGACGCACGAAAACGATACGTTTGCATATCCATTTTCAAGAGTTTTCGGACCCGAAAACGTAGCTTTTGGCACAGTGAATAGCTACGTTTTTACTTGAATAGCCCAAATAATGCCAGTTCTTTTATTTCCGTTTTTTTAACACTGCAAAGTATTGCACATTTTCAGTGTTTATTATGCTCCACCATTTTTCAACGCTAAAGTTTTTTCAACGGGCTATGAGTCCTTCATCAGTCTTTAGAAAATTTGACGTATTTTTTCACAAGTTTCCAGTGATTTTAGTCCAGATTCTTCTGTTCGTGCTGCGATCGCATGAAGGCCATTGTGCAAAGAATCTACATATCTACCATGCAATGTCTAAAGTAGCTAATGGGTCTGTGTTGAGATGAAATTGCAAGAATCATTTGGATGACCGATAACACAGTCTGTACATGTATAGAGAACTGTACACAAAATATTTTATAAATAATATTACACAGGAATTGTAAAATAAAAAATATATATTCATTTGAAAATGGTTCTCGATTCACTCTATTCACTTTTCATTGTTATTCAATCTCTCGTTCATTTATTCTCTTCTGTCAGCGATTTCAATGTATTTCTGTTCGGAAAAAGATTGAGAGAAAAGTGAGAGACAAATTGAGCACAAGGCGGTTTGAATGACCCAAAAAAAGCCCACCAAATTGACCAAAAAAGGCGTTTTCCGTTTTCATGTTTATCGAACAAAATTCATGGACAAAAGCGCACCAAAATGTCCAAAAAAGCACGTTTCTCGCCGGACCAAAATGCATGGACTATAGCCCACCAAAATGACCAAAAAGCACGTTTTGGACAAAAATGCATGGACTATAGCCCACCAAAATGTCCAAAAAAGCACGTTTTTCCACCAAAATGCATGGACTATAGCCCACCAAAATGACCAAAAAAGAACGTTTCTCGACCAAAATGCATGGACTATATCCCACCAAAATGACCAAAAAAGCACGTTTTTCCACCAAAATGCATGGACTATAGCCCACCAAAATGACCAAAAAAGCACATTTCTCGACCAAAATGCATGGACTATAGCCCACCAAAATGACCAAAAAAGTATTTTTTTCGAACAAAATGCATGGACTACAGCTCACCAAAATGACCAAAAAAGCACGTTTATCGACCAAACTGCATGGACTATAGCCCACCAAAATGTCCAAAAAAGCACGTTTTTCCACCAAAATGCATGGACTATAGACAACCAAAATGTCCAAAGAAGCACGTTTTTCCACCAAAATGCATGGACTATAGCCCACCAAAATGACCAAAAAAGTATTTTTTCGAACAAAATGCATGGACTACAGCTCACCAAAATGACCAAAAAAGCACGTTTTTCCACAAAAATGCATGGATTATAGACCACCAAAACGACCAAAGAAGCACGTTTCTCAACCAAAATGCATGTTCTATAGCCCACCAAAATGACCAAAAATGCACGTTTTCCACCAACATGCATGGACTATAGCCCACCAAAATGTCCAAAAAAGCTCGTTTTTCCACCAAAATTCATGGACTATAGCCCACCAAAATGTCCAAAAAAACATGTTTATCGAACAAAATTCATGGACAAAAGCGCACCAAAATGTCCAAAAAAGCACGTTTCTCGCCGGACCCAAATGCATGGACTATAGCCCACCAAAATGACCAAAAAGCACGTTTTGGACAAACATGCATGGACTATAGCCCACCAAAATGTCCAAAAAAGCACGTTTT
Organism: Diadumene lineata; assembly: GCA_918843875.1. NCBI lineage: Eukaryota > Metazoa > Cnidaria > Anthozoa > Actiniaria > Diadumenidae > Diadumene > Diadumene lineata. Next base: position 9,451,192 of record OU974084.1, read on the forward strand.
TCCACCAAAATGCACGGACTATAGCCCACCAAAATGACCAAAAAAGAACGTTTCTCGACCAAAATTCACAGACTATAGCGCACAAAAATGACCAAAAAAGTATTTTTTCGAACAAAATGCATGGACTACAGCTCACCAAAATGACCAAAAAAAGCACGTTTTTCCACAAAAATGCATGGATTATAGACCACCAAAACGACCAAAAAAGCACGTTTCTCAACCAAAATGCATGGACTATAGCCCACCAAAATGACCAAAAATGCACGTTTTCCACCAACATGAATGGACTATAGCCCACCAAAATGTCCAAAAAAAGCTCGTTTTTCCACCAAAATTCATGGACTATAGCCCACCAAAATGACCAAAAAACATGTTTATCGAACAAAATTCATGGACAAAAGCGCACCAAAATGTCCAAAAAAAGCACGTTTCTCGCCGGACCAAAATGCATGGACTATAGCCCACCAAAATGACCAAAAAAGCACATTTCTCGACCAAAATGTACGGACTATAGCCCACCAAAATGACCAAAAAAGCACGTTTATCGACCAAACTGCACGGACTATAGCCCACCAAAATGTCCAAAAAAGCACGTTTTTCCACCAAAATGCATGGACTATAGACCACCAAAATGTCCAAAGAAGCACGTTTTCCCACCAAAATTCATGAACTATAGCCCACCAAAATGACCAAAAAAGCACGTTTCTCGACCAAAATGCACGGTCTATATAGCTCACCAAAATGTCCAAAAAAGCACGTTTTTCCACCAAAATGCATGGACTATAGCACACCAAAATGACCAAAAAAGTATTTTTTTCGAACAAAATGCATGGACTACAGCTCACCAAAATGACCAAAAAAGCACGTTTTTCCACAAAGATGCATGGATTATAGACCACCAAAATGACCAAATAAGCACGTTTTTCGACCAAAATGCATGGATTATAGACCACCAAAATGACCAAAAAAGCACGTTTCTCAACCAAAATGCATGGACTATAGCTCACCAAAATGACCAAAAATGCACGTTTTCCACCAACATGAATGGACTATAGCCCAACAAAATTTCCAAAAAAAGCACGTTTTTCCACCAAAATGACCAAAAAGCACGTGTCTTGACCAAAATTCATGGACTAAAGCCACTAAAATGACCAAAAAAGCACGTTTTTCGACCGAAATGCATGGACTATAGGCCACTAAAATGTCCAAAAAAGCACGTTTTTTCGCCAAAGTGCATGGACTATAGCTCACCAAAATGACCAAAAAAGCACGTTTCTCGACCAAAATGCATGGACTATAGCACACCAAAATGACCAAAAAGCACGTTTTTCGAGCAAAATGCATGGACTGCAGTCCACCAAAATGAACAAAAAAGCACGTTTTTTCGAGCAAAATGCAAGGACTATAGCCTACCAGAATGACCAAAAAAGCGCGTTTCTCGATCAACATGCAAACCCACCACACACCTCCCCTCCCCTCTTCAGGACAGTTGTAGCGTCAATTTAAGTATGAAGTCCATTAAATCGCACGGGATCAATATTTGGACATGTATATCGATGTTCCTGTATTTAATAACGTTCATTAATTCACTGAAGTATACATGGTTAAAGTAATCAGTTCAATACTAATTTGTCTGCTCAAACATTGTTTGTTCCTTGTCAGTGTAGTTCTGTAAAAACAAAGCCCAACAACAGTTCTTTAGTTTTGCCTTGTTAAGAAACACCAAAGGTTGATGATCTGTTTGAAGAATGAACTCTTTTCCATAAAGGTAGACCATGAACGTTTTTTGAGTCCATACTACATCTATGTATACTCTTTTTTCGACGGTGGCGTCGGACGTTTCTTAATTTTGTCTGTCAACTTCATCCGACGGATCTTAGCTGATTCTTTGTCGTCTGTCGTCCAATCATGACTGCGTGAACAGTACCTACTTCATCAATAGAAATACTCTGACCAAAAAACCCGATGGGGGTCTTCGCAGCAAATTAGTTTTGGCAGGGTGCGCTGTCAAAGTAACTCTTGACATTCTCTGCCAAAGCTCATAAAGAACATTAAAAACATTAATGAGTTCATTCCAAGCAACGGTGGGTATACTTGTATACAAACAGAAGAATAAAACATAATTCCTATAGCTAGCTCCATGCTTGTGAAAAAGAAATGAATGATTGAATGAAATTGCCTAATTTAGTCCCCGGGGGATCCGGGGATAAACGATCGGGGATGCTCGTCGGAATTTTTCAAAAATACCCATAAAAGATATCGGACGTTTTTCAAACAGGCGCTTTCAACCCTTAAAAGATATCAAAAAGTGAGAATGTGGCAAAGTTCATATTTTTGAACCCTAAGCAAGCGAGGTCACAAACGAAGTCATTTAGTTGTCGATCTAGTCGATGTAGATATAGATGATCAAGACATCGGCTACTCAGCAGAAAACAAGAAATATGAATGAACGAACAAACGAACGAACGAATATGTGATTGCGAGAATGAAAGTACAAATTTATGAAAGAACGAAAATATTTATAATATAATGAATACAAATAAATAAATGAATAATTGAATGAATGGCTGAAGCAAAAGTAATGACCGTAAAACCATAAAACCATAAACCGTAAGTCCGTTTATATAGTAATACTACCAACTGTTTATTTCAATTGTTTCTTATATTTTTCTTGTATCTAGTGTTTTTATGGTAGCTCAACTTGTAAGGGAATTGTTATTCCTGTTTTTGAGCTTTCCAATATTTCAGTATTCACTGCATTTAACTAGCAACTATGAAAATATGACTAAACTAAACAAGTTTTAACTTAAAACAGTCCAGCTACTGTAGCATGTAAACAAGGGTGCACTTCTCTCAGCAAAGTGAAAACTCTTTATGAAAACGGAACTTAAAAAGCAAATTTCTGGAAAATAAGACTAATAGCTATTACTTTCATGCCAACTTATATTTATACTATGTTTTCATTACAGTCTGAGGTCAATCACATGTGCATATAATGTTTCTATAAACAACTGAACTCGTCACGCTTCTGACACGGATCAACGGTATATCAGTAGAGTCACCAACTAACTAGGTCCATAAATCTAGGTCTGACATCACCTGATACTACACCTTTTATCCACGAGGTAAGAAACGACAAATGTACTTTTATTGATAATGAAAATTTCTAGTATTTTTCAGAGTTATTTGTAGTCAAATGAGCCCTTTCAATTGCACCGACCGTGACGAAACAGTGCTTGTGACGAGCAATGCGAAAATGATGACGAAGCAGTAGTGTAGTTTGGTGTTTTTTACACGAATCTGTTTAGGATCGATTATTCAAGGATAAAGAAATATCTTAGATTTATATCAGCATTAATGCAGATTAATGCAGAATCAAACATATTTCTACCTTTCACATCGAATTTTTCTTTCCAAATACGTCTGCCTCAGAGAATTTAAAAGTTTATATTTTAATCCGCTTTCGTAAAATCATTGCAACTTCTTTTATTAAGATACACTAATAACGACATTTTTGACCAATGCTTTGTAGTTAATAGATCTATGCACTAATCACACGCAATGGAAACTTGAAAACAATAAGAAAGTTTCAATTTTGATTCCATTATACGAAGAGACTTCCGGCTTTTTCGTAGAAGTGCCATTTAAAATATACTTTCCCACCCCACCCTCTCTTGGTAAACGGAAAGACAAAACTTGCGTTCTCCTCCCCAGACGTACGGTGTTACCACACAGAAACGCTGCACAAGAAAAATATATTAAGAACCTTCGCCAATGCAATAACCACATTGATGGGTGAATTTTTTTATCCGGTTACGCTCGCTGGTGAAAACCAGGCTTAAAAGTTAAAAAAAAAACAATTCATCCATCCATCTTCAGTCGTTTATTCAATCTATTATTTATTCATTTATTTATTCGTGCGTTCATTTGTTCATCCATTTTTTCATTCTGTCATTTATTCGTTTGCTCATTCATTCATTCATCCATTAATCATTCATTCACTCATTTTCAGTCGTTCGTTCGTTTATTCATTCATTTATTTTCAGTCGTTCGTTCGTTCATTCATTCATTCATTCGTTCATTCATTCATTCATTTATTCATTCATTCATCCATTTACACTTATTCACGTAACTTACTTGATGGTCTGACAACTACAAACATTTAATTTCCCTTTTCTAATTTCCTCTATTCTGATTACAAATGTTTATATTTACTTTATCTCTAGTGTGACCTAAGCCATGAACAGAGAAACATCCGATCAACGACATCCAGAAGAAATATCCACGAGCGTAGAATTTGAATCAGTTCAAAGCAATGCTAGTAATCAGACAGACGAAACTCAAGTTCTCCTGCCAGACAATGCAACATTCATTCAGATTGCTTGCTGGAAATGCAACTGTTCACATCGTTTGTTATTTTCTATTGGAGCTCTACCGATTTCCTTTGCAATGCTAATGTTAGCAGCACTAGTTATCAAGTATGAAAGCGCTGCCATAGTAAATTAAGTCAACTTTGGGGTGGATTGAAAAGGATGGAGGAAAGAAGACAGGAAGGAAGGAGAAGGAAAGGGAGGAAGGGAGGAAGGGAGGAAGGGAGGAAGGGAGGAAGGGAGGAAGGGAGGAAGGGAGGAAGGGAGGAAGGGAGGAAGGGAGGAAGGGAGGAAGGGAGGAAGGGAGGAAGGGAGGAAGGGAGGAAGGGAGGAAGGGAGGGAGTTTGTTCATTCCTGATAGCCATCATTGCTTTCTTTGTAGCTATTCCATAGCTGTTTATCTTAAACACTTGTCGCCTTTTTTCCCCTTTGTTAGGTAAGTAAAGCAGACTGTAAACAATTAAGTTATATGATACTTGCAAAACAATTTTATTGAAGGCATGCCTCCCTCAAACTCAAATATTTTGGGCAATGTCCCCATCAACGTTAGTTCCCGGTTGTACAAAGCCTGTCCACCGGACAGATTTCTATCCAGCAAATAAATGTGAAGATATAATTGCATTGAATTCTATGCGCTAGATAACTTTATCCAAGCGTCGTTCAACTTTCTTGGGACAGTTTGGCAATTTATGGATGCACGTATTATCTGGTTTGCGCTCTAAAATGCAAGGAAATCATTTACTCATCTCATACATCTTCTTTGACTTTATTTTTATCATCCATCCTTGATAGTTGGTTGGGATCGAAAGGACCAGAAGAGTACATCTATGACTTTTTATTAAGTCTTGCAACCATTAACGGTATGCCATTAAATAACTCACTCATCCATTCATTCATTCATTCATTCATTCATTCATTCATTCATTCATTCATTCATTCATTCATTCATTCATTCATTCGTTCGTTCGTTCGTTCGTTCGTTCGTTCGTTCGTTCGTTCGTCCGTTCGTTCGTTTGTTTGTTCATTCATTCGTTCGTTTGTTCGTTCGTTCGTTCAATTATTCATTCAACTAGTCATCCACTGATTCATACATTCACTTGAGCTATTTTTATGAGAGAGCTGTACCGAATGTCATTTTGACGATCAAACTTATCTTATATAGTGCCAAGCTGAATCAAGCCTTCGCATGTGGCGATATGAAAAAGTGTCGCAGATGTGGAAAATGGCATGCAATCGTGACAGTCATTCATATTTGTTCACTTGATTCTTATAAGTAATACCATGCCACGAGGGAAATTAGCGATTAAATTTTCCAGAGGTATTCGGAGAAATTTAATCGCTAATTTCCCGAGTGACATGGTATTACTTTGTAATACCATGATTACCGAAGAAAAAAGTAAAAAAAGTGCGGTTTTAGTCGTGTGGGTTTGAAGTCAAGGAAGCGTGAACAACAAAATCACCCAAACTAATTTGCAAAAAATATATAGAGAGAGGGAGATAAAAAAGAAGAAACATTCAAAGAGAAAAATAAACCTGAAGTTGTCATTTTCAATTTATTTTGTGGTCGAGCATGCGCACAGTTGCGAAATACGATGCACAAGAACGGAGAAACGCGTACCACATTGAAAGCGATCAGCAAATTTTATAAGTAGAACGCGTTTTGCTCTAAGTGAGTAGCAGGGACTTTAGGTAGTCCCTGCGAGGAGTACAAGGCATTGTCTTCCAAATTTCCCTTTCTTTGTCTTCTAAATTTCCCTCATGTCTATGCATGAGGGAAATTCGGGATTGTAATTCCCGCGGAAGACAAAAGAATCCGAGGTGATCATGGTATTAACTTACTTAATCGATCTTTGAATCACTTATCAGTCAATTGAACCATTTTATGTATGCACTTATTTATTTAATAATCCATCCATTAATTTAATCAATCATATATTTATATTTTTATTATAACTACCTATTTCAGTGGCTTTCATAATATACTTCAAATACAAGACCATCACTTTAATCACCGATGACGACGATCTGTGGAGGAAAATAATAGCCTTCAATAAAGCTTGTTACATACTTGGTTTTATAACGAGTTTCATATTTCTGATAAGTGCAACATTTCCAGTGAGTATTATCATAGTCATCATCACTATTATCATCATCATCCATCACCATAATTAACGCTACATTAAATATATTAAAACAAAAACAAAAAACATGTGAACGTCATCACCATGACAACTACTGTCAACTTTATCATCAACATTACTATCATCGTTATATAACCATCCTCATTACAACCATCACCGTACTGTTCATCATTATCACAACCACCATCACTAACAACATCAACGCTACATGTCAACGTCACTAGATCCATCACCGTACTGTTCATCATTATCACAACTGCTCTATCATCTTCAGCATGATGTGATCTATACATGATCAATCACAACCACCATCATATACCATACCATACCATGCCATATACTATACCATACTATACCTTACTATACTATACCATACCATAAACCATACCATACCATACCATACCATGCCGTATACTATACCATACCATAAACCATACCATACCATACCATGCCATATACTATACCTTACTATACTATACCATACCATAAACCATACCATGCCATGCCATATACTATACCATACTATACCTTACTATACTATACCATACCATACCATACCATAAACCATACCATACCATACCATACCATGCCGTATACTATACCATACCATAAACCATACCATACCATACCATGCCATATACTATACCATACTATACCTTACTATACTATACCATACCATACCATAAACCATACCATACCATACCATACCATGCCGTATACTATACCATACCATAAACCATACCATACCATACCATGCCATATACTATACCATACTATACCTTACTATACTATATCATACCATACCATAAACCATACCATACCATGCCATATACTATACCATACTATACCTTACTATACTATACCATACCATACCATAAACCATACCATACCATGCCATATACTATACCATACTATACCTTACTATACTATACCATACCATACCATAAACCATACCATACCATGCCATATACTATACCATACTATACCTTACTATACTATACCATACCATACCATAAACCATACCATACCATACCATACCATGCCGTATACTATACCATACCATAAACCATACCATACCATACCATGCCATATACTATACCATACTATACCTTACTATACTATACCATACCATACCATAAACCATACCATACCATACCATACCATGCCGTATACTATACCATACCATAAACCATACCATACCATACCATGCCATATACTATACCTTACTATACTATACCATACCATAAACCATACCATGCCATGCCATATACTATACCATACTATACTATACTATACCATACTATACCATACTATACCATAAACCATACCATGCCATGCCATATACTATACCATACTATACTATACTATACCATACTATACCTTACTATACTATACTATACCATACCATAAACCATACCATGCCATGCCATATACTATACCATACTATACCTTATTATACCATACCATAAACCATACCATACCATACCATACCATGCTGTATACTATACCATACCATAAACCATACCATACCATACCATGCCATATACTATACCTTACTATACTATACCATACCATAAACCATACCATGCCATGCCATATACTATACCATACTATACTATACTATACCATACCATACCATACCATACCATAAACCATACCATACCATACCATATACTATACCATACTATACCTTACTATACTATACCATACCATACCATTAACCATACCATACCATGCCATATACTATACCTTACTATACTATACCATACCATAAACCATACCATGCCATGCCATATACTATACCATACTATACCTTACTATACTATACTATACCATACCATAAACCATACCATACCATGCCATATACTATACCATACTATACCTTACTATACTATACCATACCATACCATAAACCATACCATGCCATATACTATACCATACTATACCTTACTATACTATACCATACCATACCATAAACCATACCATACCATACCATGCCGTATACTATACCATACCATAAACCATACCATACCATACCATGCCATATACTATACCTTACTATACTATACCATACCATAAACCATACCATGCCATGCCATATACTATACCATACTATACCTTACTATACTATACCATACCATACCATAAACCATACCATACCATACCATACCATGCCGTATACTATACCATACCATAAACCATACCATACCATACCATGCCATATACTATACCATACTATACTATACCATACCATAAACCATACCATGCCATGCCATATACTATACCATACTATACTATACTATACCATAAACCATACCATGCCATGCCATATACTATACCATACTATACCTTATTATACCATACCATAAACCATACCATACCATACCATGCCATATACTATACCATACTTTACCTTATTATACTATACCATACCATAAACCATACCATACCATGCCATATACTATACCATACTATACCTTATTATACTATACCATACCATAAACCATGCCATATACTATACCATACTATACCTTATTATACTATACCATACCATAAACCATACCATACCATACCATACTATACCATACCATACCATCTCATACCATACCATACCATACCATACCATACAATATACCATACCATCATCACCATCACTATCATCGTTATCATCATCACTATTACGTGAAATATTTTACAGGCAGTTGAAGACGAAGCTGATATTGCTAAAGTCCATAGTTATGCATCCATAGTAGGATTTTCAGTTATGTGTATATATTTCATCATCGAGTCTGCAATGAGCTTTCACATTCGTCACAGAATCCCTGGAGTAACAACATGTATTTGCATCACTCGATCCATCGTCACAACGCTGTGTGTAGGTTGTCTAGTCACTGGTATCCTTAAATAATCGACTGCTTGATTACTGAATCTACCGTAGGTTGGACCAGGACAGAATCAATCAATCAAATTTTATTACTCATTATAACGAATACATTAAGCTTACATGCGAATTAACAGATAAAGTTAAACAATAATATATAAATGACAAAATTACAAACAAATGGATAACTGTTTAAGACAGAATGTAAGACAAAAACTATAATTATTTAGAGTTTCTGTACATTTAATTGTGATTAATATGAAAAAGTATTTTGAAATGTGCAGAAACGTACTTTGTTTTTGAGCCTGGAGGACAAAATAACTATAGAAGTTTTCGAGTTGTCCCCCAGAAAATAATAAACATAATATATATATTCAGTTGCAATTGATCGGTTGATTGTATTACACCTTAACGGTTGTGTAGCTTACGTAGCAAGTAAATTATCGTCCAAAGCTTTCAAAGCCGACAAAGGAAAAGATGCCAAGCACTGGCGACCTTCAGAAGGGGTAGGTCTAGATCTGAATCACCTCTTACGTCTAATGGTCACAGCCATGTTACGTACCGCAACTTGTCGCTTCAGACTTGGTGAAATAATTTCTATATTTGATTTTTAACAGGGTTGCTTCATTTTCTGGCTGGGTTTCCATGTTTTCCAGGGCATTACGGACATTATATTGTGACTGCGTTCTTTATGTGCTATTTGCGTAAACTGATTGACTTTACATTTTTAAGTTTCCGCTGGCATTACGTACATTATATTGTGGCTGCGTTCTTTACGTGTTCTTTGCGTAAACTAACTGAACGAATTACGCTCTTGTTTTAAAGGGCATTACGTACTTTATATTATGACTGCGTCACTTACGTGCTCTTTGCGTAAACTGATCGACTCTATACGTTTCTGTTTCCCAGGGTTACGTACTTCATCTTGTGGCTACGTTCTGTGAGTGGGGGATCGTGTTGATGATGGTGTTGTTCTTTCTAACCTACATTGCAGAACTAAGACATTTCCAGACTAACGTCAAGCTTAAGTTAAGGAGAGGAAGAGTATTAGATGCAACAACACCAGCAGCAGCAGCAGCAGCAACAACAACAGCAACAGCAATACCAGCACAGCAGACACAACAACAGCAGCAACAACAGCAGCAACAACAACAGCAGCAATAGCAACAGTAATACAAGCACAGCAGACACAACAACAGCAGCAACAACAGCAGCAACAACAGCAGCAGCAACAGCAACAGTAATACAAGCACAGCAGACACAACAACAGCAGCAACAACAGCAGCAACAACAGCAGCAGCAACAGCAACAGTAATACAAGCACAGCAGACACAACAACAGCAGCAACAACAGCAGCAGCAGCAATAGCAACAGTAATACAAGCACAGCAGACACAACAACAGCAGCAACAACAGCAGCAACAACAGCAGCAGCAATAGCAACAGTAATACAAGCACAGCAGACACAACAACAGCAGCAACAGCAGCAACAGTAACAGCAATACCAGCACAGCAGACACAACAACAGCAGCAACAACAGCAGTAACAACAATACCAGCACAGCAGGCACAGCAACAGCAACAACAGCAATACAAGCACAGCAGACACAACAACAGCAGTATCAACCATACCATTACAGCAGACACAACAGCAACAACAACAGCAGCAACAACAGCAACAGCAATACCAGCACAGCAGACACAACAACAGCAGCAACAACAGCAGTAACAACAATACCAGCACAGCAGACACAACAACAGCAACAATAGCAACAACAACAACAGTACCAGCAATACCAGCACAGCAGGCACAGCAACAGCAGCAACAACAGCAGTATCAACCATACCATTACAGCAGACACAACAGCAACAACAACAGCAGCAACAACAGCAACAGCAATACCAGCACAGCAGACACAACAACAGCAGCAACAACAGCAGTAACAACAATACCAGCACAGCAGACACAACAACAGCAACAATAGCAACAACAACAACAGTACCAGCACAGCAGGCACAGCAACAGCAGCAACAACAGCAGTATTAACCACACCATTACAGCGGACACAGCAGCAACAGTAACAGCAATAACAGCACAGCAGACACAGCAACAGCAACAACAACAGCAACAACAATAGCAACAAGAACAATTACAGCAACGACAGCAACAACAACAGCAACAAAAATAATAACAGCGACAACAACAATACCAACAACAGCAACAACAACAAAAACAACAATAATACCAACAATCACAACAATAATAGCAACTAAACCAATAAAATAAGAGCAGCAGCGAAGAATAATATCGACAAGAACAACAAAAATAATATCAATAACAATATGAAAAATTTGCGAAGCAACGCCCTTTTGAAAAACGTCAGGTATCTTTTAGGGGTATTTTGGAAAAATTCCGACGAGCATCCCCGATCGTTTATCCCCGGAGACACTCGGAACACTTTTATTTTTGCTCCCGTCAATTAAAATAACGAGCTTCACCGAGTAACTTTGATGAATCGTAATTGGTTAGTTTTCATTCGGGTGGTAATCGGAGTTTTGATTGACGGAAGCAAAAACACCAAATGAATGGCGGTAAGCGTTTACTTGTCCGAGCTCGCAGACGAACGTCATTTATAATCTATCAAACTGAAATGTTTCATTTGTAATAACAATGTATATAAAAAAAGAAATGCTACAATGACACATTTTTATTATACATGTACTTAAAATCATAAAGATTTTGCATCATTACTTTTGGATGTAAAATTTGTTCGATTTTCATTAGCTGCAATTATCATGCATAAACAAAGTTTCAAGCCAAATAAAGGTTCGAACTACCTGACTTGCATTTATCAGCAGCTTTTATTTTAAACCACTTAAATTTTAATTCCGTAAAAATGCGCGTAACAATTAGAGTGCAAAGCCAATAGTGCACGCACTAAAAGTGTGCAACTGTTGTCACTATTTAGTAGTAAATAGCACTAATTAAACAAAAGAAAACAATAGAATTAGCATAAAATAGCAATATTTAGTGGCATTCCTGTTGCACACAAAAAAGTGCGTGCACTCTAACTGAGCTAGATCTTAATAATACTCGTTGCTAAAGATTTTACAGAAGTTGAGCGCATTTGTGCGGCAAAATCAAGCGATAGAAAATCAGTTCCACCGCACAAATAAATATACCGTGTCATATGCTATCATATCACATGCTGTATCTGCTTACTAGCATTCTGGTACAAAACGAAAAGAATCATTTTCTTTGCTATCCTGCATGGCGGCACATAGGGGTGGGGTGCACGCTTGCTCGTTTTGCTTGTCAGTCCTACAAAGCGAATGTATAGCGATACTTCAAGTTTACTAGCAAACGAATTGCAATGGTAAGGTGCCAACCAGAACCAGCGAAGCCTTTACGTCAGCTAATTATACATAATTAAATCTCACTGTTTACTAACAAACATGCCACAAACTAATGCATTGTTGTGTCAATCTACAAACCAGCATCTTTTAATATTAGAATTAGTTCTGTTAAAATAAATTAAAGGTCATCACTGTCCGGTTGGCACATGAATCACAAAGGCTATGTCAGCGTGAACATCGTTATTCACGGCCTACTTCAGGCTCTATAAGGGAAAAAGGAGCCGGTAGGCTGTCTACACTATTCACACATTGTCCGGTTTTGGTTCAGTGTATTTACGGTTACCCAGTTCATCCTTTGCTATAATTGGTCTTCTTTCAGTCCTCCTTACATCACCACCATTCCCATATCTCGCACACTGCGCATGTGCGTCGGCGTTGACTCCATAAAAACAAGACGTCAGCCACGTGGATCCTGAAGACTCATCGCTGATTGGCTCCCTCGTTTGATCACGTGACCAACAACAGCAGCAACAACAACAAAATACACTTCGGAAAGTAGTTCTGATTTCCTTCTCTCGGCATGCGTAGATGATGGGATTGAGGAACGAGTTGAGGACAGCGAGGAACACCAGTGATGTAGTGTACTTTGCTAGAGTGATAGACTTCGCCATGTCTAGAATACCGATAGTCATTATGGGTAACCAGCACACGGCGAACGCGGCTGTTACGATGAACAGTGTTTTGGCCACCTTGATATGAGCTTTTTGGTTACTGTTGTGTTTACTTTGGAGTCGAAAACTGGCACTTTTACGAACCTAAAGGAGAGTGACAAATAATCGTATCAAGTCAGAATAATACTGCTTGAGGTAGCGGTATGTGTCTGTTCTTACTTCACTAGTGCAAATATTGTATACTAGATAAATATATTATTATTTTAGGTAGCTGTTAGAGATAATGGGGATATCGATGATGACAATGATGGTGATGATTATGATGATGACAGTGATAATGATGACAAGAATAATGGTGATGACAATGATAATGGTGATGATGACAATGACAATGGTGATGATGAAGATAATGGTGATGACATCGATAATGGCAATGATGATGACAATGATAATGGTAATGATGATAACAATGATAATGGTGATGATGACAATGATAATGGTGATGATGATGACAATGATTATAGTGATGCTGATAACTGGCAATGAAAGTTTATTGATGATAAAATGATTATTATGGTAATTACTTTGATGATCACGACAATGCTGATGATGACAACGATGATTGATACAAATCGATATAATATTGAATAATGCACCTTCAAGAAGATAACTAAGTACAAAGCCATGATAACCACCAACACCACCACTACGTGCAACGACAGTACAAACACATACGTTCTAGCAAGACCAGGAAAGATACGAGAGCAGTCATCATAATTAGCATTCCAGCCAACTATAGGCAATACACCAAAAACCATAGAATAAACCCAGATGAATATAGTCGCAAGAACGACAATAGTGTTAGACATCTTGGCTCGGTAGTGAAACGGATGTACGAGGACAAAGTAGCGGTTAAGAGCGATAGCAAGGAGGGAGAGGATAGATGCACCAATGCTCATGACAAAGATGCCCTGTTTGTATTCTAGTTCTTTCCTGTAGAAAAAATATCAATTTTATATAAAAAAATTATGGAACAATTAACACAATTAAAAAAACTAATACAAACTAAATGAAAACTATTTTCTTTCACTGTTGCATGAAAATCCCTCTACGATAGTGATGATGATTATAATAATTATTGGCAGTCATAAAAATATCGTAATCATCATCATTATTATCACCTCGAGGGGGGGGGGGGGGGGGCAGGGAGACTGCGATCAGAATAGGATGGGATACTTGTCGGGATTTTTTGAAAAATGACCACTAAAAGGTACCTAAGTATTATCCAGAATGGCGTGGCAATACATGATTTTTGATCCTAAAAGGTACCAACTTAAATACGAACGAATGATATTGAATGGTCGTAAAATCGAGAGCTTGTTTTAGAATATCCTTGATTTCCTTAAAAGGTACCAACTTCCATTCTGAGAGTCTGAAAACCTCTAAGAGACCCTCAAAATGGAACGACGAGCATCCCAATCGTACAATGCAATCATTAGCAACAAAATTATTGCAAACAACGTTAACACAATAATTACCATCACCATCATCACCACACCAATCAAAATACTACTTACATAACAATCCGTTCGTGGTTAAAGTAGTTCCTCAAGAAAGAGTACGTAAACGTGAAAGCTGCGATAAAGTCGGCTACGGCTAACGAACACACATAGTAAAATGCTGGTTTGTGAAGACGTTTGTTCTTTATAACAGACACAATAATCAATGCATTGAGTAACATGATTACAACACCCAGTGGTATTGATGGGTAAACATACAGTTTGACACTACTGTGTCTGTTCAGGACGTCAGCAGCACATTCACTTGTCGCATTGTTCGACACATTAGAAGCGACAACATTTGACATGTTGACAACAGATTGATCCACCTGTGGAAAGGATTAAGAAAGTAAATTATATCGTAGCTTAAGGTAGGAATTAAGTGGGTAACAACACAGCTAGTGGGTGGTTTAAGGATGTTAGGTTAAGTTAAGGTTAAGGTAGGTAGGCTAGTACTTGCTAGAACACAATTAAGTTAGTGGGTAGGTTAAGGTAGGTAGGTAGGACACAACATAGTTAGCGAGTAGGTTGAGGTAGGTAGGTAGGTACTAGGTAGGTAGGCCACAACATAGAGAGTAGGTTGAGGTAGGTAGGTAGGTACTAGGTAGGTAGGACACAACATAGTTAGCGAGTAGGTTGAGGTAGGTAGGTAGGTACTAGCTAGGTATGACACAACATAGAGAGTAGGTTGAGGTAGGTAGGTAGGTACTAGGTAGGTAGGCCACAACATAGAGAGTAGGTTGAGGTAGGTAGGTAGGTACTAGGTAGGTAGGACACAACATAGAGAGTAGGTTGAGGTAGGTAGGTAGGTACTAGGTAGGTAGGACACAACATAGAGAGTAGGTTGAGGTAGGTAGGTAGGTACTAGGTAGGTAGGACACAACATAGTTAGCGAGTAGGTTGAGGTAGGTAGGTAGGTACTAGGTAGGTAGGCCACAACATAGAGAGTAGGTTGAGGTAGGTAGGTAGGTACTAGGTAGGTAGGCCACAACATAGTTAGCGAGTAGGTTGAGGTAGGTAGGTAGGTGCTAGGTAGGTAGGACACAACATAGAGAGTAGGTTGAGGTAGGTAGGTAGGTACTAGGTAGGTAGGACACAACATAGAGAGTAGGTTGAGGTAGGTAGGTAGGTACTAGGTAGGTAGGCCACAACATAGAGAGTAGGTTGAGGTAGGTAGGTAGGTACTAGGTAGTTATGACACAACATAGTTAGCGAGTAGGTTGAGGTAGGTAGGTAGGTACTAGGTAGGTAGGCCACAACATAGAGAGTAGGTTGAGGTAGGTAGGTAGGTGCTAGGTAGGTAGGCCACAACATAGAGAGTAGGTTGAGGTAGGTAGGTAGGTACTAGGTAGGTAGGTGGGTCACAAGATAGTTAGCAGGTAGGCAGGTACTCAGTAAATAACAAGATAGCTATTGGGTAGTTGAAGGATGGTAGGTGGGCAGTCAGGTAAGTAGGTAGGTAGGAATGAAGAGAAAATAAGAAGAAAGAAAAATCAAACTGCATCTATAGCAAAAAAAATCAAATTGAGAAATGGCCTCACTTATCAAAGCTTGCACTTAAAGTGTCAAGGTTACCAAAAAATAGAGAATTGCATTCCCTCCAAAGTCTTAAACATGTCCTCACCCTTGACTAAAGAATCTATACCTAAGAGTTTCTTATTGGCCATCAATTGATTTATTTGCATGATATATATTTCATAAATTTGGTTTTATAAAAACTTTTAAAAGACCCGAATGCAATAATAGAGGCACACAAAGCATTGTGGTTTACTAAGACGGCTATTTTCAAATGCCTGACTTGTGCATGTCTCAACATAAAATGCATCGTTTGTCTTGATATTGTTTATTTGGATTATACACAGTATCCAAAAATACGAATTAATCCTTCTTAAAACCTTCTTGAATACTTTTAACCATATCTACATCAATAAAACTTCACAATATCGGTCATCTAATATTTACTTATTTAGTTATATTTATATTGCACATAAGAGTGATAAAATCATTAAAACATTCCAATAAATACATTTATTTTTTCTTAAAGAAATCATTGGTATTTCAAAGTTGAATTTTTTGCTCAGCTATAAAATGTATTGTAATGTAATGTAATGTAATGCTTATATAGCACATTTCACATAATGTCTCAATGCGCTTTACAATCTCTAATATCTATAGTATGTAATTCGGTTTTACAAGCATGAGTTAGATTAGTAATTAGTATGTATTAGTGTAGGCCTATCACCGAGGATGGTCGTGAACTGCATCCTCAGTCGTTCTTTTAGGTCCTCCTGTTACTGGTTAATGTGAAAAATGCCATGCAAGTACATTAATAATCTCTTAAACATACAATAGACTTAAAATTACAAAATAATCAACAATTGTATGATTTCAGTTACAGATTATAACTAGGGTAATAGTTAGAAAATCAAACGATGCTTGCTTGCCAATATTAAACAGCTGCTCGAATCATTCATGGTGTGTTACCAAAGTCAACCAAAACACTCAGGCAAATATAAAATACATACCTTAAGTAATAGGTTTCAGTTTATGATAGACAGGAAATACAATTTACTTTCACAAGGGATTTTCCCAAGAATGAGCAGTCTTTCTTCAGATTCCCAGAAATCTATTTATGGCATCAAAAGCAACTAACAAAAAGTTTCCTTTCGATAAACACTCCTAGACAGTCAGGAATCACATCGCGTGACTTCTGGGAAATCGAATGAGTGTCGTGACATATCACGCATACATTACACTTCAACGTTTGAAAGTTCATTTGTTTGATAAATTTTTGTCCGTACTATTTAGTAAAATGTATTCCCACTTTCCAAAGTCTACCAAAGCGCTCGAAAGTTGAAGGCAAAAATAATTACTTCCCGTGATAACGTTGGAAAAATAAACGCATAATAATCAGACAATTTTCGCGTAATTATCGACAATTTTCCGAGAATAACGTTGAGAAAATGTGTTCGGTCGTGCAGTAATAAAAGGTCAAACCGCTAAGT
The DNA here is from genome assembly GCA_918843875.1 of Diadumene lineata. Lineage (NCBI taxonomy): Eukaryota > Metazoa > Cnidaria > Anthozoa > Actiniaria > Diadumenidae > Diadumene > Diadumene lineata. Next base: position 9,469,174 of record OU974084.1, read on the forward strand.
TGCCTCGTGATCGATTCGAAAGCTGCATATCAACTCGAGGGTCTGTATAAATAACAGTAACTATCCTCAACAGTGCAGAACCAAGCACAGCGCTGACTGAACAGTGAACGCCTACTGACAGCAAACTATCAAGGTTAGACATATATTTATTTTCGCGCCATAGCCGGGCATAGAAAACAGTTGGTTTTTCACAGCTCAAGTTAACTATCAGTCATCTTTTTGGAGACTTTATAGCAATGTTGAACTTGTATTCACAAGACTGGCTTTACAATATTAACGTTGTTGAATGCGAATTGCTCCCCTAAAATGTATTGGTAATTAAAACAAAATAAGTACAATTCAAGACTTATTTTAACTATCTTGATTTATTATAGTATTATAGTATTTTTGCAATCTTTTGGCGTCTTACTTTTGGTTTCAGAAGCGAATGTTCGACATTCGACAACCGGCATTTAAGGTAATTCCGTAGTAATAGAACTAGCCATAGAATTTTGATAAAACTTTCTACGGTTAAACATTTTGAGTTCTTCATCAAAAATATAAAATAAAAAAAATGGGATCACCGTATTGGATTTTGCGAGAAAATTTTTTTTCAAAAGTTACCCACTTTTGTCAATTTAGCATCTAACATTCGAAAATAGGCATCATACATAAAAGTATCTCTTGACTGAGAATGGTCACTATCAAATATTTTGAATGTGCTTAAATGTGCTCCTTATACATTGGGCTATCGATGTAAAGCAAAAGATTTGCACTGAAATTCAACAGCGAAGAGAAATAAAGCAAAAATTAACAAAATGTTCGAATTTTTACGAAACACTTTTTGAAATATTGAAAAATCTAGCCATAGAATTTTGTCATCGATCACATATGTTTTTAAAAAAATGATTTCAAATGATATTATGAAATAAAAAAGATAGGTGCCCGTATTGGTTTGCGAGATATTTTGAGAAATATTCTCAAATTTCAATAATATCAAGGATTTTCCGAGAGCGGAATGGGGCGAGTTTAAAGAAATTCGTATTTTTTCGCTTGAAAATGTGAAAACTGTTCGTATTTTTACGTTTAAGTGTTTCTCAGACATAGCTCTGTATCTATTGATGATAATTAAAACTCCAAAATTCGAAATATGCGCAGAACTGTGCGCAGTGCAAAACTACGGAATTACCTTAATACGCATCTCTCCGAAAGTGTTTTTTGGAAATAGCTATACATTACTCTAAGCGACGGACCATTAGATATTTGGGGGGGGAGGGGTTGGTCGAAAACCAAAAAAAAAAAATATATATCGAGCAAATCCTTAATCAGAGAAACAAAAATATCTTGCACAACCATCACATGGGAAAAAATATCCTGCAAAAAAAATTGCCCACCCCCCCCCCCCCCCCTCTTAATATCTAATGGTCCGTCCCTAAAGACAGCTCGGACCTCGTCAATGCGACCACGAAGCAACAACTCAAACAGGTCGCACCAACGAGGTGACCGTACAGAGTACTGAAGTGTGACGTCACAAAAAATACCTTTTTACGAATTTTGAGATTTTATTGATATCATCAGACAGTGCTGGCAAAAATATGAATTACGGTAAAAATTTTATTTTTAGAAAATAAAATGATAACAGTTCCGTTCCGTCGGTACCTATAAAAATACTGACCGTATCCCCTATTGCGCTATGTCGTCACGGCTTGTTTATGTGAGAATAGAATCACCAAATGGACTAAACAATTTGACAATAGAAACAGTTCATTAGACAGTTATGGTGTGGTTTTCGAATATAATGTGTCAATATGCAGTACGTATATTATGTGCATTTTATAACTATCCCTATTCTCTTTAAGATTTAGGACGGATTTCAAAGCAATTTTTTGAAAATTTCCGTTGATTTACCCCCCTCCGACGACCATGATCCTTTGCATTTGAACAATAGCTCGTTTTCAAGTGACGTTATAGAACATAAAAGCAATTGACCTATTTCACTATGACGTCATGGTTTGTCTACATGAATAAGAACAGACCTAATTCGGGCTAAATAGTTTTCTTCTGGTACATTTTGCTTTTCACTTGAACGTGTATTGTTATTTTATTATAAGTAGATTTGTAGCCTATTTTTAATTGAATTAAACATGCTGTATCCGCCCTTTAGCGACCATGATTCTTAGCGTTGAAACAATAGATTTGTTTTGATGTGACGTCATAATGAAATAGGGCAATTAACCGGTTAGTTGTAAAGCGGAAATCCACTTTTAAAATTAGCCATGTTCGTTTATTGTACAATCCTCAGCGAAATTTCCTCCCTGCATCATGGAGACAACTATGCAAGAGCAGTGGAAGCAGATTATACAGGAAGTCACCTTGGAAGATAAGTCAACCCTAAGTGACAAAGGATCCCTAGTGGTGGTGGGGTCGGGTATTATGTGTGTATCTCACTTTACCTTAGAGAGTCTTGCTCAAATAGAAGACGCTGACAAGGTCTTTTATCTTGTCTCGGACCCTGTAACAGAGGTAAATGAAAATATTTTATTAATATTATTGATTAATGATAAAATATCTGCAACTATTTTATCATTATTTATTAATAATAATAGATATTCAGGCTATAAAACCATCGGGGGGGGGGGACCTCCCATATATCGGAGGGCGTAGATCCTTGTCGTACCTTTCAGGGATCAAAATTAGAGATCTGCTACCTTTTTGGTCTCTCAGAGGTTTTCAGATGCTTAAAATTTAAGTAGGGTATTAAGGGATATTCAAAAACAAGGTCTCTATTTTGCGACCATTACATCTAATTGTTTGTATTTGGGTTGGTACCTTTTAGGGGTAAAAATCATGTATTGCCACGTCCTTCTGAATAGAACTTTGGTAGCTTTCAGGGGTCATTTTCAAAAATTCAGACGAGCATCCCAACCTATTGCGATTGGAGTACACCCCTCCCCCACCCCCGGGATAAAAACCTTTGCTCAACAATACCCAACTTATTTTTGGCTATCGAATTTTCTTAAGGCTGATTTACACGGTACGATTTGTCGCATGCGATTTGTAGTATACGACTAGTCCTGAGGTTCAAAACGTTCTAAAACTAGTCTTTGGACATTCTAAAACACGTTTTAGAGCGAGTGCGACTAGTTTTAGAAGTTACGACTAGTCGTATACTACAAATCGCATGCGATAAATCGCACCGTGTAAATCGGGCTTTATAAAGGTTTACATCAAAGAGCTGAGGCGTGATGCTATTGACTTGTTCGTTCTGTATGATGACAACAAACCAAGACACGAGACCTACGAACAGATCACTGAAGTACTACTTCACTACGCTAGACGAGGTCTGAAAGTTGTAGTCGTATTTTATGGACATCCTGGTGGGTAGAATAACAATGTATTATCAAACAATAGACCATTTCTGAAATAGCAAACATGGTGCATTATGGTCTAGCTTCAGTACAAACATCTTTTGTTCATTATGCCGTATATGGTGTTTGTACTGAAGCTAGACCACAATGCATCTTCTCTAACAGTACATAACCGCGCTGTTCTCCATAGTTTCGATTCGGTGTATTACCTTTAATATTTCAACAGCCATTTTAGCATATTTTGCACCTCAACAGGATACCTAGTAAACCCGTCACACAAGGCTGTCAAGATAGCTAAATCAGAAGGTCTCTTCGCTATAGAATTACCAGCAATATCATCTCTTGACACAATGATCTCAGAGCTTGGATTTGAACCAGGAATTCCAGGTCTTCAGGTCCTGGAAGCGACGGACTTGCTGATGTATTCCAGGAAACTAGTTACTGATTTGCATGTCGTCATCAACCAGGTAAGTAACGAACTTAAGGTTACAGTAAACCTTCGCGGGGTGTCTCGCGGAAAAAATCATTAGCGCGTCAGATTTTATGATAACACAACGATTTATACATCATTATAAAGCTAAATAGCCATAGAATACGTCTGTGTAATTTGTTTTATTAAAAGTTTCGTGTATGAGGAGATTCGACGCTTTTAATTCAAAATGACTGTCTTCGCTTCGGCGAATTGATCTAAAAAAGTTACGATCGTATTTCGATCTTTTCTGTCTAATATCAATTAACACATATGTGTCTACCAAACTGTGTGAGGCTTTGTCAATATTTTATCGAGTTTAGTTATAAATTAAAGTTGAAATAAAAAATGCAAATTTTGTTGTGAAATTGGAGACTCTTGGTCATAACTCTCGAACGGCGCTTTTATTCAAAAAACGCTCACACAGTTTTATTTCTGATGAGTTAATAATGCTACAAATCAATAGTTCAAGTCTATTCGATAAAAACTTTTTCAGATCAATTCGCTCAAAGTTGTGTTATACGCGCTAAACTCGAGCCGAGATAAAACGCTTTGAAGTTGTGTAAACAAAAAGTCTATATGTGTCATCGGGGTCGCGAAAGGTAAATATCTCACGAAAGAAAATATATTTGAGAAAGGTTTTGATTCCATTCGAAAGTTTATTTGATGACTAAAATGTTTATGCGATAAAAAAAATTTAGCCAGATTTTACGTCTGAAGGTTTACTGTAACCTTAAGCGTAAGAACGTAACGCAAAGACGACATCGGATTGCTATAGCAACCTCGCACCCAAGACTCACTATGCTCGTATTGATGACCGGAATTTTGAAAAGGAAATGAGACGAAAAGGCCCTGACTACAAGATTGGTGCTAGTTGCCATAGATCAGACAAATAAATGTGCTTGGATACGAATCCATCTAAGAAGTCATAGTTGTATTTACAGCAGTTGTAAAAAACTATATTTAAATTATAAAACGGCCTGCGCAAATCAAAAAGCTGCAAAAAATCAAAAAATGGTTGAGAATAAAATTATGATGATATTGCATGTTCTAAGATCTTTATTGTAAGCAAAAGGTGAAACAACATCTCCCTCCCCCCCCCCCCGATTCAATGCTGTTTTTATTAGGGTGTAGATGAACTTAAGAGCTTTTCAACATTGATTCAGGGGGGTGGAAAATAGGGCGGTTCTTTCGAACGCTATAGAGCCATTTTTGTCACAATTTACTCGAGCACTCACCTTTCCATTTGGCTTTGTTGATAAGTCGAGTTTCACATGCGTTGAAAACAAATCCAAAAACAGATATTGAATTTGACGTATGTAAAATTCGACTTAAAAACGTACAGGCCAAGCACACTCTAGGAATAAAAAAATATATATATTCTTCTCATTGCCCTCTAGGTTGGCTGCGTTGGTGACGTCACTTTCTGTTACAACGGTTTTCCAAACCCCCACCTTAAAGTACTCATCGAGTACCTGATTGGCTACTACGGCCCAAATCACGTGATTTACAACTACATTGGCTCCCAGTTTTCAGTTTGCAAATCCGTTGTGCAGAAATATCAGCTCTGTGAATTACTGAAGGCTGAAAATCACGCGCACGTGCAGTCCATGTCGACGTTTTATATTCCTCCGTTGAGCAAAGGCAAGGTGAATGAGCTCTTTGCAAAAAAGATTGGCATGGTTAAGGAGAAGAAACTGCATGAGGAAAATAGCGTCCTCGATGCTGAAAAGGATACAAATGAGATCATGAACAGTAGTGGCAGAAAGTTCCATCCAGTATGGGAAATTTCAAAGCGGTATAAAGAAACCAAAACAACGCCTCTTTCTGAGATGCTTATTAAACTCGCAAAGACTCCTTTAAGTGGGCGTAATTCTTTACCGTTGTATGTGGATGATTTGAAGCTGCCGGAATACCAACACAAGGCCTTGAAAACTGGGAATTCAGATTGGATTTGCTTTGCCTTGAAGCATGAAGAGAACGAAATCAAAAACATCATGGAACAAATGAAGCAACACAAGAAGTTGGAAAACGAAAACAAAGCTGTGATAGCTTCCAGCGATCAAATCGACGGCGTTCGATCTAAACCGACAATTGACGCATGTGACAAAGTAGATGGACAACCAACGACATCTAAACCGACAATTGACGCTTGCGACAAAGTTGACGGTCAACTAACGACAGCCAAACCGACAATTGACGCTTGTGACAATGTTGACGGTCAACTAAAGACAGCTAAACCGACAATTGACGCTTGTGACAAAGTTGTTGGACAACCAACGACAGCTAAACCGACAATTGACGCTTGCGACAAAGTTGACGGTCAACTAACGACAGCTAAACCAACAATTGATGCTTGCGACAAAGTTGATGGTCAACTAACGACAGCTAAACCGACAATTGACGCTTGTGACAAAGTTGACGGTCAACTAACGACTGCTAAACCGACAATTGACGCTTGTGACAAAGTTGTTGGACAACCAAGGACAGCTAAACCGACAATTGACGCTTGCGACAAAGTTGACGGTCAACTAACGACAGCTAAACCAACAATTGATGCTTGCGACAAAGTTGACGGTCAACTAACGACAGCCAAACCGACAATTGACGCTTGCGATAAAGTTGATGGACAACTAACGACTGCTAAACCAACAATTGACGCTTGCGACAAAGTCGACGGTCCATCGCCGACGTCCAAAGCTTTGATTTGTAGTGTTTTTAATTAAAATTAACGCTGAAATGTGACGATCAAGACAAAGCTGTGATCAAATGGCTGATAATTTTTTCATCACAATCTTTATCAAAAACTTAGAGTTATTGTCGATTTAATAATGATATTTGAATGTTTTTTTTTTTCTACTTTCCATATACGAAATGAAAATTTATAGATACATTTTAGATGTCAATTTAACAATAACTTGTATATGTAGTCTTGAAATTCAAATAAACTTATAAAATTTGATTAGAATGTCGTAACTTGGGAATAACATCACATTATAGTAACTTTTATTCAGAGAGATTCCAACATTCACAATAACTCAAATTTTGATTTCATATTTATTCCCACAAATGAACATATTACTCAAGTTCTCCCAAACTATACTCTATTTTTTTTTGGGGGGGAGGGATTCTTTGGTAAAATTTTACAATAAAATATTCAAATTTGCTCAACAATGTAGTTGTGGTTTAGAGTCGTTTTCGTACGGGTGGAAAACGGAAAGGTTTCGACACGGTAACGATACGGAAGATGATTCGACTTTCTTAGAACTACGTTTACGACACGATACGGTACAGTTTCTTATTTTTACCACTAGTACCGAATCTAGTATTTCGAGTACAATACTGAAGATCTAGTTATTTTTTTGCTAAGTCGGTGACTGGAACGCCCGTTCACCAAACTTAAATCCTCTTAATATATGCCACATCGCACTAAAGTTCTCAGGCTGGGCGAGCATGTCATACCAATGTGCAGCTTCAGGACCAAAAGACAGCGGGCCAAACGAGACTTCTCCGATTGTCGAACTCTTTCCGACGACGTTGTATCGATTGAGAGAAATACTCAATATTGATTGTTCGAGTATGTCGCGAGGGATACGAAATAGCAGGGCCTCGTTGAAGATAGTGTATTTGGAGCCTACTTCATGAAGATTTGTCTTTCGCTTTGCGAGTCTTTTACCATCGTGTGTGAAAGATGCTTTCACGTAGACTTTTTCTGTGAAAAGAAGTTTCCATTGATGAGAATGATGAACTCAAGACCACCCCATCCCATCCCACCCCATCTGGAAGTAAAATTAAGAACTTTGTCTTCAAATATTGCTAGAGATAAACTTTAAATTGACATATTGCAAATGTTCAATTGCAAGCAAAATTGTCAATACATGCATCCATTTTAGAGACACTTTAAGTCCCTTTGGGCGTTTTATCGGCATTCGGAACTCGGGATAAATGTAATGTTTTTTCTCTGACTGGCAACAACTTTTTTAATATATATTTTTACACATATTTCTATCCCTAAAAGATACCAAAATCACGAGTTTCAGTGCTATGAATAGATTGGCTAGTTTCTTTTTTCAACCCTAAAAGAGACCAAATCGCTGATTTTTACCCCTAAAAGATACGATGGAGTCCCCCCCCCCCCCCCGGGATCTATACTTACCATTTGAAGCAAATAAACTTTTTGACAGATTACTAGTTTTCATGATCGATACATTCAGTGTTTGATCTTTAGTTGTATAACACAATGATATCAAAATGTCTCCTACTTCTGCATGCGACATGCTTTGAAGCGCTGTGATGAACGAACTAGACTGAAAAACACAAATAATGGTGGAGTTAGAGAAGATATTTATCACGACGTGAACACACAAGCTGAAAAGGTTTCAGGATGACCCGAATAAATACAAAGGTGAGTGGTTGAATGAGTAGTATGACCAAGTTAATAAATAAATGGATGAATGTAAGAATAATGTAAGCACGATCGAGTAATTGAATGAATGAATGCGCGAATGATTGGATGAATGGAAGTGAAACAGAATAAATGAAAGAGAATGAAAAAACGAACGAATCAATGAATGGATGAATTTATTTTGCACAAACTTGAAATGAGTAGTCGAACTTACCGAAGCCTCTTGTAGGAAACACCGTACAACAGTTTCATCGCCCAAAGGAAGATCGACCAAGGGCACTTGTTCCTCGCCAAGCACGTGACTATGCGAATACTGATCATAATAAAAAGTCACAAATAACAAACTTCTAGAATAGACATCCTCATCGGCCGCAACGTGAAAGACAAAACTTTCATTGTACATCGGATTTACCGAGCGACGATGAATTGCAGTCTGTTTTCTTAAAGATCGATCCGGAAGTAACGCAATGGTCACGCAAGTGTCCAAACTCCCAGCGAAGTCACGCGAAGGGAAGTCACGACCGCAGACTAGAAGGACATGGAGTTTCCGACTGCGTTCCGAGTATTTCACGACGAAGTTGAGTTCTCCGAGTGAACAGTTTTTGCCTACTGTGACCGTGTGATCAAGTTCTTTGTAAGCAGCCGGTTCGATTGATTGTAGAGCAAGTTGTTCTTCAGTAAAGTACATGGCAACAAGACTGAAATAAATATGGTACGAAAATATTAGAACAATATTCGATATGTAACCTGATTTCAAAATCTTCAACTATAGGGTAGGAAAATATTGAATCGAAAAATCGAAACAACGATGATAAGGCTCATGATTGCTAATGCGAAGACGATGATTGTAGTGAAAATGGCGATAATGATGGTGATGATAATGGTAGTGAAAATGGCGATAATGATGGTGATGATAATGGTAGTGAAAATGGCGATAATGATGGTGATGATAATGGTAGTGAAAATGGCGATAATGATGGTGATGATAATAGTAGTGAAAATGGCGATAATGATGGCGATGATAATGGTAGTGAAAATGGCGATAATGATGGCGATGATAATGGCAATGAAAATGGCGATAATGATGGTGATGATAATGGTAGTGAAAATGGTGGTAATGATGGTGATGATAATGGCAATGAAAATGGGGATGATGGTGATGATAATGGCAATGAAAATGGCGATAATGATGGTGATGATAATGGTAGTGAAAATGGCGATAATGATGGTGATGATAATGGTAATGAAAATGGTGATAATGATGGTGATGATAATGGTAATGAAAATGGCGATAATGATGGTGATGATAATGGTAGTGAAAATGGTGATGATGGTGATGATAATGGTAATGAAAATGGTGATAATGATGGTGATGATAATGGTAATGAAAATGGCGATAATGATGGTGATGATAATAGTAATGATGATGATGATAATGATAAAGATGATGTTGATAATGATAATGATGGTAATGGAAATGATGATGATGATTATGAACAGGTTGATGTTGACGATTAAAAGATTGACCATTATACATTATTTCATTTCCATTGACTAAATAAGAGATATACAAGACTGGCAGACAGATAGGTAGATTGATTGATATAAAAAATTGCAACCTTAAAACGAAGGAAAATAAAAAAAATACAAATGAAATACACTTTGTTCTTACGATTTCCTCTTTTCTTCATTACTGGGCCCATCAGTATATGTCGTCCGAGCCTGCGTTAACTCGGGCATCGGTTGCTGCAATACATCAGTCCTTATCTTCGGAATGGAAAAATCAACCGTCGACACTGACACCTTAGACGCAGTACTGTCGGACCTCGACTTACGACCTTTACGAATGGACTTCTCGCTACGCACTGATTCGGATCTCTCTACGTTAACAACTGGCGGTGTGCGCGTTGAGGTGCGTTTACGTTTACGGCTCTTACGTCGAATTCTACGGCAAAGTTCTTTAAGGAATTTACATAGCGTTCCTAGGACGAGTGTGGTTACAACTACTAGTAGAGCTGCGTAGCCAACAGCGTTGGATGTGAACCACGAGTCTTGTGTTTGGCTGTTAATGATCATTGTTGATAAGTGGTAGCGAGAGTTGTCAGTGTTGATTGCCAATAATTTCATGCATTTTATGTAGTACTGGATTTTGAGGATTTTAAAAGAAGTGATCTGCAACAGAAAAGTAAAATATATCTTTGACAAAAGAAATTTTGTCAAATTTATATTGGACTTCACCCCGCCACTAAGAACAGTATTATCTTGATCATTTAGTCTTCGTCCTCATAATCATTAACACCAAGATCATCGTCATCCCCATCATCACCATCATATATCCTCGCCAGAAACAAATTCGTCACCACCATCATCATAATCATATCATAACTCGTCATCACCACCATCACTCATAACTCGTCATCATCACTATCATCGACATCATATCATAACTCGTCATCATCACTATCATCATCATCATATCATAACTCGTCATCACCACCATAATCATCATCATCAGTCATCATAATCATCATTATATATTCGTCATCATCACCACCGTCACTACCATCACGGCCACCATTATCATCACCATCACCATCTTTTTCATCCCCACCATCATCATCGTAGTAGTAATCATCATCATCATCATCACCATCATCATCATTTCCACTCCATGTGTCATTCAGAGAGAACGTCTGTCTACGCAAAAACAATGCAAGATATATCCGGAATGATATGAACAAAACCCTCAAAGTTAAAAGGCAACATATGTGGACGATAATTGACTCCTCGTGATAACCACAACTGGGTGTTTTACAAGGCGTGCCGGGAAGGAAGAGATGCATTGAGATGTATAAATATTTTTGCATTAATGGTTTGGAATGGAATTCAAAATAATTATAATTAGAAACTTTTTTATAAACAACACATTTCAGCAAACAATTAGTAAATACATTGATAAATGCATTTATCCATAAATCAACAAATACATATTTTCACAAATCACCTACAAAATTTTGAATGTACACACTTTCGACAAAAAAATCAAATTTAATATCACAATAATAAACTAAATCTCGTGATATATATCTGTAAGAAATTTATCTATCAAAGGTGATCTTGAAATCAATAAACTTCTCCACGTTTCATGTACCAACGAATGTCGACATTTGTCTATTGTTTTCTAAGATAGCAATCTAAAATAACTATTTGCGCGCTTTGGTAATAGCTCTCATTTCAACCGTTAGAAAAAAGCGCGCTTTCATGCTGTGAACAAGCCAAGATGATGCCCAGCACGAACACGAAAACGAAGAAAAATAATAACCTAAAACTGCCTCAGAAAAAAATCAAAAATTATCCAGAAATAATTGCGAAAATATCAGCAGATATAACATGTATAATGCTTTTCTTGCTAAGAAAATCGCCGATTAAAATCAATGTAAAACAACTTAAGAAAAACAGTTACAACTGCGCCAAGAACATATAAAAGCACAATATGTAGCGGGAATATTCCCTATTTTTACTTCAATCAAATTTATTCCAATGTGGAAAATTGCAGTACCCCCACAAACATTTCCGTGTGTTTCTATCGATGTATTAGTACTCCGAATTGAAACAGATTAAGCGTGCGTCTTGTTGTTTAAAGTTCCGTCTTAAAAAATCCATACTTAAGGGGAAAATCCGTGTTTTTTGATTGGGAACACGCAACACTTCAAGCCAGACATGTTTTTGTCAATTAGCATGCTCGTGACTTCAATTTATTGTATTGCCTGACCTCCAGAGGAAAAGAAGTCGTACTTTTATACAAAGTGCCCCATAATTTTGCATAATAAATAAAACTGTTCAGTAATCGTATACTTTAGACAGCCTTTGAAGATTGCAAAATAAAATTACCTAAAGCGATATGTCAGATTTGTTTTGACGGGGAAAATTCGTTTGTGAAAAAGATGGTTAATTTTATAACAACAGAGAGCATTTGTGACATTGTGAGTATTAAAAAGCCGGTCGGAGCGCAAGTAACATTTCCAAGACAAAGAAAAATACATATCCCCAAAAAAATTCAAAGCTGGTTAATCAAAAATGATAAAACTTCCTCAGGCATATACTTTGTTTTACATATAGAAAAAATGATTACAAAATACATGGCCAATTTGACACATTACAAATGGACTAGAATCTAGGCAAACGAGAGTACAGCAACGCAACGCAATGGAAGTACTACTGTCAGCTGAACAACCTTAAACCATAAAATCACACTGGATCGCATTAAATCTTACCTAAAAGTTCAACAGTGTCGAATTTACGTAAACTACGGGCTGTAGCATCTTAGAGACAAACGAATGCGAAAACGCAACGATTTAGTTAATCGACTTCACTTTTACGCATAGCGTAGTAAAGTTAGAAATGCGCGTCAGTGTTGTATACCGATAGGTATTGAGGGGCTTGACCCACGCTATTAAGCCAAAACGTCACTACAATGTCTTCAGATTACAGTGTTTTGTTGTCCCTTTAAACTTTTGGAATGTAATATGGCCTACATAGTAATATAGGACGCAGATTTTAATTTGAATGTTATGTTGGTTGGATTATTGTTGGATGGATATTGAGGGTAGTGTTCGTTTGGTTTTTGTTTGTTTTTATTTAAATTACAGTAGATAAAGAATAAATAAAAGGCGCGTCTATTATGATAAAACCGCAAATAAAGGATCTATTAAATTAAGATTCGTAACCAGCATAAAATACAAGAACAATATTCGGTTGTTCCTAATCTTTTAGCAATGTAATATGGCGAACTGGAATTCTATATACTATTAAAAGACAACTCAGAGAGAGAATGGCTATAAGTGTTAAGTTTTGTTTGTTTATATAATTCTATGTTTCGCTATGGTGATAATCAAGTTAGATTTTAAAAAATTGGAATGCCCATTCACTGGACAGCGGACACAAGAACAGGAAATTACCACATAAAGATAAAATAGATAATACAGAAAGTAATATATAGAGAGAAGTAAATGAGTACTAAGAAGAAAAAATAAGAGAAGAGAAGAGAAGAGAAGAGAAGAGAAGAGAAGAGAAGAGAAGAGAAGAGAAGAGAAGAGAAGAGAAGAGAAGAGAAGAGAAGAGAAGAGAAGAGAAGAGAAGAGAAGAGAAGAGAAGAGAAGAGAAGAGAAGAGAAGAGAAGAGAAGAGAAGAGACTTGTGACTAACGAAAGCATAGTTCATATAGTATAGTTATGGTATATATATAGTCTACTGACACTATTAACTATGATGAAAGAGAACAGCGCCACTATTTAAAAATCCTCGATTATTTGAATTAACCACATTCCTATAATCGTTGACTCTCTACATACCAGCAAAGGTGGGCCTTTAAACTAGTGACGTCATGAAATTAATACTATCCACACTAACAGGATTGTATGAAATAAATCTCGGCAAATATTTCAACATTGTACATACGTACAAGTGAAAGCACACTCACGCAGTGAAAAAAATATTCAGCTTTATAAGTGACGGCCCAATTAGAACAATTGAAAGGAAAGATCAAGGAGAGATAGTTTGCTCAGCATTATTTTTTTTTCTCGTGGTTTGTGTAAGCTATTCTTCTTAATTTTTTTTTTCTTTTCTAAATGTGTTTGTTGTTTCTTTGTTATTATTCTCTATAGAAACAATTTCACTAGGATTTCGAAATGGGCCGGTCCTTGTTCTTAGAGTTTTGATCAATTATTATTATTTTCCCTATTATCTCATCATTCTTCCAGTGGTGGGTAGGTCGGCATTAGTGGGAGGGGTACATAATAATAATAATAATAATAATCGATTTTATTTAAAGAGGGTAACACTTGACAGCCAACAGATAAACTTGTGGCCCTCAACAACGAACAACGCTTTGATATTTCCGATCATTTGAAATTCTTCACAATTCAGTCACATGGATTTTAAGATAACCATTATGGTGCCCAAAGGTGCTGAGCTAAAATTAAATTGCTGGTTATGGAGGGAGAAAAACGAGGGAGGCGTGGGGGAATCTTCCTTCCCTTTACCACTTCTTTCTTTGTGTTGACCGCCAAAAATCAAGGCTGGAATACAAGAGCTTTGAATCAAGACAATGCAACCAAATTTTGTTGTTGTTGTCGTTTTTGTTTGTTTGTTTGTTTTTCTATTTTTTTTTTTTTTTAATTTATTTTTTATTTTTTTATTTTTATTTTTACTAACGCAGACTGGAGAATACAATTGACTTGAAAAACCAAGATAGACATATTGTCTTAGCCACAGGGGTCATTACATTTAACCCTCTAAGTACATGTTCATATTTTAAGGTAATTCCGTAGAAATAAAACCGCCCGATGAATTTTTTTTATACTCGTTATAACAAACAATTTTGAGAAACGCTTTCAGAAAATACAATAAAAAAGGGGGGTCACCGACTTCGTTTTTGTACAATATGACGTCAAAGTTCATGCAATTTGGTGACTTCAGAACGTAAAGAAAAAAGCTCAAAAACCGTAGAGAAAGGGGGGGGGGAAACAATAATTTGTCTTTTAAGATCAAAATTCGTGTTTTATTCAAATGTATGCACTTTATTTTATTTAAAAAATATGAAGATGTAACAAAAATATGTGATCTTGAAGAAATTGACGAAATACCAACATGCGCACGAGCTGTTAATTAATTCGAAAAAGTCCTAAGCGGAGGGTAATTTGGAAATTTCTAAAAAGTTGGCCCGATGACCTATGATGAATTCTAGATATATTTGATGTTATGTTATAACAAATAATTCTATCAAATAAAAACATAGGGCACCGTGCTAGTTTGCGAAATATTGAGAAAAATATCGTCATTTTATTGTCAAAAACAAGGTTTTCCGAGAGAGTACTGGGTCGAGTTTCAAAATTATCGCGTTTTCTCCCTAGAAAATATCGCAATTCTTCGAATTTTTTATTCAAACTACTTCACAAACATAATTTGACTAGATTACATGGTAGAAGTCCTGAAACCAAAAATCTGGAAACATGCGCAGAACTATGTGCAGTGCAAAACTACTGAATTACCTTAAATAGGACACCCCTAAGTAGTGGGGACTAATCGTGTGTTTTCTAAAGCCAAGGAATAACAATTAAAATATTCCAGCTTTTTTAACAAACAAAAACTTATTTCGACTACCTAAGGGCATGTCGGTCACATCGTCTAAAAAAGCCTCGAGTATCTATTACCTAAAGTAGGACATTTAGGTGTTATCACCCATTGAGATATCGAAGAATAGAGCCCCCTGATTTACTCCATATTTTATTGTCTGGGTAAAGTATATATTATAGACTCATCTGTTGTGCATGTAATTCAAATACAAAGGATGCATTATACAGGTTATATAACCCCCTTTGTGCGTGATTTAAAGTCAGTTATACGGCGTCCCTAGGGAGTATACCACTAAAATGCTATCAGAAAAAATCATTAAAAGATTTTGTAAAATGTGCATTGATTTCAGAAAAAAAGAATTACTCCTCAAATATATATAAAAAAAATGTGATTATTCTTAATTTTAGAGAGAATATAACACTTTCAGTTCCAATTCAGAAACCAGCGCCATATCTGAATAATCAAAGAATTTCAAACAGCATTTCGAAAAGTTCTAAAATGTACGAAAATCTGCGATAGAAGTGATGAAACGACAGTAAAAATGATGGACTAAATTACAAATACCATGGTTTTGTTTGTTGTACTTTTGTACGAACGAAGCCGGTTAACGTATCATGGTTTTATAGAATCATTTTTTATATAAAAAAGAAATGTCTAAGAGTCGAATTCCAAAAATTAATGTTTTAGAAACACTTGTGACACCTAATTTAAAGCAATGACCAGTTTCAGACTGAAAATGATTGTGTATCATACAGTTAAAAAAGTATATAAATAAAACGTAATACGGTATGTAATTACAAAATTTAATCAAATAGACACGTGGATGGAAAAGAGTAAATCAAAATCCAGGAAAACTGCAGAAAAAAAATACATGGACTTTGCGAAGAAATCATATATATTTTCATCATAACATCAACAGCAAATCAACGCAATTTAAAACAAGTTTAAGAAATACTATGTTTGATATAAGAAGTTGTTGATAAAACTTACCTGAACTACGCGAACATTCAAATTCTCTTCATTCCTAAAACTCAAAGAAAACTTATTTTACTCCCCATATCTTCTCCTTTTAAAGGCAAAATTTTTCAGCTAAAATCGCATTGCTCGATTCCGTCCACGTTTGGATTTCCGTTCACTTGGGCGATTTTCAACGTTCGCCAACGAACTGTACTTTGCAAAAAGCTTCGTTAAGGTTGCATGCCTGATTGAATTCTTTTGTGTTTTGGAAAGCTAATATCTAAAGTAGGTAAACATGAGTTGTCAAGCTGGGATGTATGCAAGGGTTTGAATTTTGACTGACAACTAGTCAACACTCGCGCCAATTTTAGAATTTTTTTTAGATTTTAGATTTCAAATATGCTTTTATTTGGCGTAAATCTTCACAACTGGTATTTTAAATTATTACAAATTTTATAAGATGATTTTTGTTAATAGCATTTCATTTCAGATTTTTACTGGCAGTTGACTTTTAAAATTCTAAAAAAATTATAGAATTCTTCACAAACGAGCAAAGAGCTGTCAAATTTCATGTTCTTTTCAAAAAAGGTTTTAGTTGAATTTTTTGATAATTTTAATTTAAAAATGAGTTTGCGAATGGTTTTGATTATTGCTGAACAGTTTACCAAAGTAAAAAATCCATATACAGTAATATGGGTCATTGAACGTGGGCGTGTAACTGACACGAATTTTAATGAACAGTTTGTAAAACTCAAAAGATGTCAATTGTTACATGAAATAAGTTTCGTTCAAAACTTTGAAGCAACGAGAACTATTGAAAATTTTGATTGTAAGTTTTTGTATATACAAGAAGCGTTATGTGATATGTAAAGCTATATAGACAAAAATCATTATTTTGTTTGGTTGTTTTTTTGTTTTTGATTATAAATCACAGAGCATGACCCAACGTCCTCAACACATGTGGTCTTACGTGTACCATCAACGTCAAATATTGCATCGTTTTAAGAAGCAATATATATGCCAATTTGTTCGATGCATCTAAAAGATGAAGCACTTTCTAATAACATTTCAATTTCATTTTTTTCTTAAAGCATTCTTTATCATATTACATTATTTCATTCGAATTACCGTTCATTCACTACATATACTTTCAAATGAGAGTTTAAACTAGATAAGTATTAGTTCCTTTTCTGTAGACTCCTATTCAGATTTATAATCAAAATTTTAAACTACTCTTGTAATCATGCATCCTATGTAAAGATCTATGACTGATTGATTTCGAATCATGTACAAATATGGCATTAGTGATTTGTTGCTGTAACGCCACCTTTCCTGTCACGCAATGTCAGATCACGTCATCGAAACGCTTTGAAAGTAATATGTTGCTTTTTGTTTGTTTGTTTCATTGTTCGTGTTGGCATTTTTCCCTGCGCGTAAAAAAAAAACAGAAAAGGAAAGAGATCGAGTCTGCATGTTTAGATGTTTTTCATAGCATAAGAATACCGTAATAAAATTGTCACGCTGCACATACAAAGCGCGTGACAAACATTCTATGTCACATGTGGTACTTGAAAAAAACTTACATACCAAATGTGATCAATATGTCACGTCACTTTTCTTTTTTTAAACTTTTAATGGGATGAAATCACCGAAATTAGAAACAACACATTTCAACTTTCGTTTTAATCCATCATCACACGTCTTTTATTGTTTAGAAAATTCTACAAGTGCGTGACTTGTATGTCACGCAATATAGTACTTACAAGTATCAAATGGAGTTGAGCATTATGAGTTACTGGACCTTCCACTTAGCATATTCTCAAGCAAATACAAGGTTTTTATTGCTAAATGTGTGTTTTCACATAACATGCTTTCATGTGTACCTTACGTGACAACATGTTAGCAATATTTCTGGAACATATGTTTGTCTTGTCACGCAACATGCTTTTAGGGGTACCTTGTGTGATATTAAGTCACACTAAAGGGATAATTGTTCTCACTACGTCACATGCTATTGTTAGTACCTTGTGTGAAACACAACAAGCATATACACTTATTTGCACAACTTGACTTTATTACAAAAGCATGTTTTATGTGGTCACGCAACATGCTTGTATCACATATACATGTACGTCACACCACAACAATAGCATTTTTTTACACCTTGTTGTATAACTATTGCTATTTGTGCATGCAGTTGTACTGTCTATGAAATAGACCTTATTTGCTTCCATGTTTATTTTCACATTTCAGATCATGTGGTGTCACTCTTGGGAAATGATTCTTCCAGATGTAAATATTTCAGCACATTTTTTATAAAATAACCATTCCCTAAAGACTGTCATGTGGTCTAAAATGGGCAATTTGCATATGAAGCCGAAAAGGTGTATTGTTGAAGAGAAGATATTTGACCAAACATGAATATTACCCCCAGACTTGAGGCATGTAATGTTTTCAACATATAATGCATCACATAGAAAATGCAGTCATTATTTTGTAGACTTTCTCATGAACTCCTTTAGGCTGCTCCACATAAAACCATCGCAAAAGTGTAACTGATGTTTTTTGTTGCTAGTTGTTGGACTGCATCTCAATAACAAAATCATCACAGCTTTTGTATTTTTTGATTGTATCTCTAGATCGCAGTTGTTGCTATGACTCAGTAATCAAATAACATCTTACTAAAAGTCTACTACCATTGCATGGACTATAAAAATTATTTTTTACATATCTGCCTTATGAAGCTAATATTCTTCCTCTTGATGTTCAACATTTCCTTTGTAGCCACTGAGCACTATGATATCCTCTGAAAGCAAATAAAATAATATTTATAAAATGTGATGACAAGTTGTACACCGTTTAGTGACGATTCACACTGACGTTTTCGATGTTAGCCCTTTGTCAGATTAATATTACTCCGATGAAGGACTATTATGTCTGAAACGTCAGTATCGCAATCGTCACTATTACTCCAACAAAGGACTAATGTCCGAAACTTCAGTATCACAATCATCATTAAATGCTGTATAACGGTCTCATATGTTATGATTGTTTCTCTAGAAACACTGATGCAGTCCTACCTAGTATTTCTTACTAGTTTTAACCTAAAACATAATATGTTTATTATTTTAAGATATTATTATCTATCAGCATTAAATTGCCTGTACCCTGATTTTTGAGATGTGGGAGATACATGAATGTGAATTTCTTTTATGTATTGATGCCAGAGCCTACACACACACTTCTTCAACTCCTTTAGGGAGTACCACTATGCCGCAAATGAATACATTCTAAAATTTAGCCCCCCATTCCCTAGAAATGGTGCTCCAACATCCCTGTTCTTGCAATACTAGAATCGAAGCCTAGATAATATTTTAACAAATGAAAGGTCAGTTTTACTTACTTAAAATAATAGAGCAGCTGAACTTTTTCTGTCCTTCTTGGTCTACATAGTTGTTGTAATCTAGTGACCCTTGGAGAAACACTCTGGTCCTAGTGTGACATGTGATAGAAACAAACAGATGATACAAGTTTACTAACACTACTACATAACTAAATGCACAAAAATAAATAAATATGAGTGAATGGATGAATAGAACATGAAAGGCTGATACTGCTATAAAAAATATTATCTAATTAAATAATTTGCATTCATAAATGAATAAATAAATGAATAAAATAATAAATGAATGAAAGAATGAATGAATGGGAGGATAAATGGATAAATGAGTGAGTGAGCGAGTAACTGAGAGATGGAGTGAGTGAGTGAGTGAGTATGTGAGTGAGTGAGTGAGTGAGTGAGTGAGTGAGTGAGTGAGTGAGTGAGTGAGTGAAATAAATGAATAACATTGGTAATGATAATGATGATGATCATGATAAAAACGATGAAGATGGCAGTGATCAATAACGTTGACAATGATAAAAATACTGCTAAAATGCTGTTGCTATCTATATGATCATGTTGGTAATTATTGTTTCAATAATGAATTAAATACTAAATAATGTGTTATATATTCCAGGGAACAGTATCTGGTGGATAAAATTAGGTAAAAACCTGATGTACAAAGTGAAATACTGTACATACCCACGCTTCACAAAAGTATTCACTTTATCTTGTAGATATGGTTTGAAAACAACTATGTTATGCCAACTTGTTTTACTCTGAAGTTTATCTAAAGATAATCATGTAGCAATTCAGTTTGTGAATGATTTAACAACTTGTTGATAGAAGCTCTAATTGTGAATGATTTAACAACTTGTTTATAGAAGCTCCAATTTGTTAATGATTTAACAACTTGTTGATAGAAGCTTTAAATTTCCATCAAGAGCATTAACACTCAGCTAAAAAAGAATTTCTGGTACCTTCTTTTGTTCTGTAATAATTGGTAGTTCCTAATGAAAACTTTGTAACAGGTTGATCCTCTGTACCAGAATGCATTGGGTCTCCACCGGTATATCCAATTAATTCAACATTATTGAGACCTGTCAATCAAATAAAAATCACATAAGTATTTTTTCCAAAATGAAACTTAACATTTAAGTGAATTTTGCAAATATAGATTTCTTAATTCTCTTGTTAACATCTATTGATTAAAATCTATTAAAAATCTATTGATCTTTTTTGAGTGATGATCTAGTATTAAAATAGCCAGTCAGTCAGTCCTACCACTCGTTACCCCCACCAACTTAATGCATTAGTTGATAGAAAGCTGGGATTTTAATGCACCCAAACTGGGATGTTAGAGTCCAAACACTAAATGCGTGCAACGGTTGTCACTATTTAGCAGTAAATGGCACTAATTAAACAAAAGAAAACAATAGAATTAGCATAACATAGCACTATTTAGTGGTATTTATGTTGCACACTTTTAGTGCATGCACTCTAACATTGTTTTAACACCCTTTTTCCCACAAGGAGATGGGGATAGACACTGGAATGATGCAAAACATACGCTAATAAAATGGTGCCTTTCACAGTGAATTTAGGGTTGGGGAATAGAATGTCATTTTAACACTGGTGGAATGTTACTTTTCCCACTTTTCCCTGGGGGTCAGGGGACTGGGGACTGGGGCTGGATCTACAAAAATTAAAGATGATAAATATATATTCATGCAAGCTTTTTATGAATCCTTAGGCGAATAACCTCTTGGCTCACTGAAATAACAACATTTAATTACTAATTTATTGCAAATTTATTGATATTATCGATTCATAATAAATAATCATCCAGAAGGACCACTTCCCAATAATTCCAATGGAAATTAATCTTACGAACTGTTTAATCATTAAATATGAATCCACAAAAACCTAAAGAATGAAAAATGATATTCTTTCAAAACAATGCGCTCCCATAGAGCGGGCGGTTTGTGAAATCTGAGAACTCTAAAGCGCAGAGCTCAAATTTTGCGCGCGCTTTCGAAAGGTTAACTTGACTTTGACTTTGTTCGAAATTCGCAACACCTTTGAAGGGAGGATGGGCTAAAAGAGAAACTTCCATTTATAATAGAAATCCTGAAGCTCAGATAGAGTTATTTGACAAACTCGTCAGTCGTGAGAGGTTGCGGAAAAGGCTACGTAAACGCAACAGTCTAATTTTACGCTTGCATTTTCTATGCGGCAAGTGATCTCCGTTTCTGAACGACAACAAAACAAGCAAAAAGCGAGAGAAAAAGCTCTAATAAAGGCACCCACATTTCAAGGTAAGACTTATCTTGTATATTATAGAGTAAATATTAATATTTTTCAAAGTTGGAGGATAAATTATGCAGGAAAGTTTGAGAATTTTGCATAAAACTTACATCGACCGCCACGCGGAATTTCGCCGTACGGCCCTTCGCATCTTGCCACAATTCTCCTAACCTAAAACGTTATATTTCAAAATTATTATGACAGATAGGTAGTACAGTATCTTATCTATGAGTTGGTTTTAATATTTTGTGTTGTACTTGCCTGTAAAAGCGTTCTTCTTGCAAACATTTTTATAGAAGTTGTTGTTCACTTCTTCTTCAGCGCACGTGTAACCACCCCTGTCTCACAAAGTCCCGTGCCCCCCTCCCCAAGGGGAATTGTTTTCGCAGAGGCGTTTCTATATTTTTTAGTGTTTTTGTGTTTATTTATTTCTCATTAAAAACATTTGTAAATAATTGCATTTGTTTTTCTCTTTTGTTAAGTTTGTTATGTTTTGAAACAAAAACAAAAAATACTTTTCAACAATACCCATTATTTTGACAGTCAACTACTGCGAGTTGGTATTACTCCGACGAAGGACTAACGTCCGAAACGTCAGTTTTCTCGAATCACTCTACGGTGTACAACTTATCGTTATATTTACAACTGTTTCTTTAGAAACACCGACGCAGTCCTGCCTAGTATTTTTTACTAGTTTTTACCTCTACTGCGAGTTGGTTTGCTTGATAAACAGGCAAATGTTACTGAATATCTACAGAAAAAAATGTGAGTATTTTATGATGGATATTATTAGTCAATTCACTGTTCTATTCGTCACTAGATCACTTTAAATCACTTCCGGTCAAAATCTATTTCCTCCTTTGCTGTCCTCTGGTCATAACTCGCCTTCCCTTGACCTTCTCTTCTTCAGTCAATTCAGGAAAATATGAGAAAGTATATGGACGAGAAACGTCTGACCTATCCAACACTCTAATAGATTTCTTCCTAGTTTTGTTCATCTTCTTGGCTTTGAGTTTAGGCAGCTTCAGCTTATCTGCTGCACTATCATCGGCCCTCTTTTCTCTCTTTCTGGTGTTGTTATACTCTTTCAAAAGCTTATGATGATTTTGAATCCTCGTTTTCAAATCATTGGCTTTGGTTTTTAAGTCGTTTTTCTCCAAGTTATTCATCAACGAGTGTATATATTGTTCATTGCTAAGTTTCACCGTTGTGGTTTGTTTGGAGTTTTTAGTCTGCTTATATTCCTGGCTCAAATCACGACCGATGTTAAATCTCAACGCACTGCGCTTCAAATCGCCTTCCAATTCTCTCATTTGTTGCTGAATTTCAACAAAATCGACTCCACTGAAAGCGCTACCATCTCCATTTGCAAAAAGATCCCAGTGGTTTCTTTGCGCACCATGTTTTAATTTCTGTTCAGAGGTCAATAGAGTGAACTTTTCTTTATAGATGTCTTTTCTTTTCTGCGTTAGAAAGCTCAGTTGTTTCGTTAGTACCCCTTGTAAGGCTTTCTCGCCTTCTATGACTTTGCACAGAATTTCCTTTCGTCCGTCTTTGAGCGCACGATATATTTCAATTGATGTTTCAAAGTTTGTCCGATTGCTGAGTGCACTTGCTATAGCTGGTTTGGTGTCCCTGTTGGGCGTGAGACGTGTCACTTGGACTTTCTCTGTGAGATCTTCAAGTTCTTCTCCTGAGAAATACCCGCTTGATTCACGAATCATTGTGCATCCGCTATAGATGTATGATTTCTGTTGAATAGAGTTTGATACGAGTATTTCATGCATGCACGAAGATCTTGTCAGTTGCCAGCCGTCTGTTTTAGTTTGATGTCGTTCTGAATGAAGTGCGCAAATTCACACGATGTCCAAGATCAAATACTCACAGAAGCGTTTACAGTTTAATGGGTTTTGTAAGTTGCTAGTCTTTGTAAATCTCCATAAATTGTTTGTTATTTTGCTACTCTAATCACGGTGAATCGTCTTGTCATTCTATGGCGCTGCAAATACAAATACAAGTGTCTCTTATTTTTTCTCCATGCGTTTCCTTTGACAATCAAACTTTCCAGTAAAAAATCCTGAAAAATGTTATTTCCAGTATAACTTGATGGAGTAACTTTAATGAAGTACTCTTGTTAGCAATATTATGTACCTCTGTATGAAAATAAACTTGGGTTACAGAAACACCGAAATGATTCCACTTATGAATATATCTATATTCTTTTGTAAATTTAAAAGAGAGTCAAGCATGTTAATGTAGAAGATTGAAGAAGAAAGTTGTGCGTTTTTCTTGCTTATATTTGTTGCAACACCTTTCGTGAAGGTTGCCATAACGACGCAATATTACGACATATTAGTTCTGTCTGGAAATGAAGTGTTTTTGTTTCCAGATAATATGTGGTTTTCTTGTCCTGTCTGAGAAAAACCGCAAGCTCACACAAGCTGTCCTCATCCCAAATTTAAAGTCATGAACATACTCCTGCTTCGAGAGACTTGCTTTATGGTTTGTCCAACAGGCGCTCGCAGTTACGTATAAGTGCTTGTAGCTCAATGCAAATCGTTATCAAGTGAATGAATATATATGGTTGATTTTGCGCACGGTTATGTATAGTTTACGCGGACTTGCGGTCACGTTGAGCCTGACCATTTCCAGGGTCTATTGTGCCTGGAGTTACGATAGTTGAAATAGAAGTGTGAAATTTTCGAGTCGTTCGTACTTGATACTTTTATTAGTTTTAGAAGCACGAAATTATATTAGTGCTTGTATGGGAATTGAATTTTCCAGTGAAATTGAAAGAATTCTTAGTAACCAGCTTAGCATGGCTAGTAAAGGTTTTTTCGTTGCCATGAAAAATTATATTGTATTATATCGATCATTGTAATCAGCCGCGTACCATCACTGATTATAGTCATTAGAAAATTCTAATCATCTTCGTATGTGATCATTGAGTAATCGTCATAATGCCACCGATCATCCTTATTATCACTATTGGCTCATTTGATCAGCAATTGTTGTAATCATCGTTATAAAGTTTTTTTCGATTGAGTTTGGGGCCGAAACAGTACTATATTGTATCGTTACCGTATAGTTTTTAAGAAAAGATTTGTGTTTTTTTTTTTTTCCTTTTATTGTTTTTTTTTTTCTTTTCTTTTGCCGGTCACTTTGGTCAACATATCTGCATTTTCACAATCACTCGATGAATGTCATCAGCATCATTATATTTCATGTCATCCTTATCATGCTTCGCCATAACAATTACGTTCTTGAGAACTTATGTAGGCTTAGTGCTGTTTTCTTTTAATTTGCGTGTTGCGTGTAATGTAGTGGTTTATTCTGCCCCTCCTATTCTCTTAAATTGTCCCCATTTTTCACAACTCTTACGGTGTATATATACCGTGTGCAATATCTATGTTCTAGCTATGTTTGGAAATTCAAGATCCTGACACCATATTTTGTGACGAATTGCATGTTTTAGAACATATTTAATTTGTAGTTAGTCAGGACGACTTGAATTCGACTTACATACGTGAATTGATGAAACTGACACAAGGGCTCCAGGTCAAGGGACAATGTCCCTTTTCAATTTGAAAGGACAAATAGCCTGTTTCCCTGTGAGGGGGAGGTGTGGGGACGTTTGTGCACAGACTAGGGACAAATTGCCTGACCATATTTAAGAATTAAAACTTATCTTGCAAATTTATTTTATTTTATTTTTTTTAATAATTTTGATCTTTGAAAAATAGACTATATGATCGGCCATATATTTGAAAGGTCATTTTCAGCTGTGGTTATATGTCCCCACTCGTTATTCCGATCCTTGGAAACAGTGAAATAAATCAATGACAGATCCTAATTAACGTTTTGGATAAAATAATTTACGTTCTAGTAAAATCACGTAAGATAGCAATTTTACTTTGTTCCAAGCCGATAGCTTATTAGCACTTCCACAGAACCATCTTATTAAAAATTTACATCTCCGACACCTGATCACAAATTCTTAATTAACACATGTCCTACAACTAGGACAGTTTTCAACCCCATCTGGAGAAAAACAAAACAGAACGGTGCGTCCTTTAAATTAATTGTCAGTTTCAATTTAATTTGTTGAAACAATCAGCTATATATAACTTGCTATAACTTAATAATGGTTCAGTTTAATCCAAAGATTCAGTAAAACGTCATTTTTTTAGCAGTAATTTATGAATGCGTTCGGTGTGTAGCAATGAAAAAAAGGTTAAGAGAAAAATATTATGTGCGTGTTTTTATTCTGCTAATAATTTATTAAGCAAAATTAGAAAATAACAATTGTTTAAAAACAAAAAAGGGTTTTTTTTATCAGATGTTCATCAAATCAATCCCCTTTGATTCAAAAACCATTATGGCTTAATTCGAAAAGTAGAGCCAAAAGTGATTAAAGGTGAAGATATAATCATCGTCAGTGATGACAATATTTCGACGGACAATCCATAATCTTTTTATTATCAATCATAATGATGATCATGATGATGGTGGTGATTATGGAGATAGTGGTGGTGATGACGATGTTGACGTCCATTATACATTTGCTAACTATCAATTGTCGGCAGTTGCATATTCAACCAGTTTTCCTCCATGGCACGTTTGACTGCTTGAATTAACAAATATGCCGATCGCAGATTACACTTGATTACATTACAATAGCTGCATCTATCTGATTCGATGCTTGGCCCTACAGTACATTGTAAGTTAAAAACATTTGTACTCAATTAAATGTACCTGTTTCAATACATATATTTAACCCAATGACCATGTTTTGCGGTCGGTGACACTATATATCAAAATCATATGCAAAGTAATTAACGTCAGTAAATTAGAACGTCAGTACAAATCAAAACCAATGTTATTGTAATATTCACACTTCAAAAACACCTAACCCAACGTACATAAAACACAAAATGTTTTAAAAGGTTTCTAATGAAATGTCTTAGTTTGAACTGGTATTTCTTTCTGATGTCATCATAAAACTTTGTTAGTGTTTTACTTTTATCAAAATAACGTATCTCGACCTTTGGGGACACTCTAGCAGTACATGACATAAAACATCTGAAAAGTCGGTTTTGGAGGGAAATTCACCAGCTGATATCATTAAGAGCTTTACATTTCTTTTTTTGTGTGGTCTAGTGGTTTCGTGCGTTTGCTGGATTCTCTTGAAACTATAATTTCCCAAAGCAAGTCTTCAAGAACAAAAG
Organism: Diadumene lineata; assembly: GCA_918843875.1. Classification (NCBI taxonomy): domain Eukaryota; kingdom Metazoa; phylum Cnidaria; class Anthozoa; order Actiniaria; family Diadumenidae; genus Diadumene; species Diadumene lineata. Next base: position 9,496,402 of record OU974084.1, read on the forward strand.
GCCCAGTTCAGTTTTCCGCACTTATGAATACTACGAACTTCCCAATTACAATAATATTGGATGCATAGACTGACACACGAACAATTCTGGCTTAAAAAAAATGCTGAACGGTCTACCAAAAATGGAAATATCCGTGTCAAATTTAGAGCCGAATTCTTTACGAATCTTGGTGTCGCTAGAATCCATATTTTAAACCTTCAGGTACAAAGTCTTATATGAGGGATATTTGAAAGAGTTGACTGTACGTATTACACTGCGGCAGCCATGTCGAAAGATTTGAAATCAAACGAACCACAAAAATATAATAGCCATGATCGTGAATTGAAACAAGCTGTTCAAGGCGATTCTGAAGATGCTGAACAACCTAGGAATATTTTCGCCAAGGATCGGAACTCTTTAGTGGATGAATATACTTCTGATAAATCCCAAGAAAAACCATCTAGATGTATACCAAGACCTTACCATGACAACCATGTGGAAACGGTGACACCTAATGAGCCAATGTCATACTACCAGAAAGAAACAAGCTTACCAAGGCTTAAAATGGAGACAACATTTTCTCTTAATGGACATGACAGAAATATTTCTTCGCAATATGATTTTGTTGCGGATTTTGTGATAAGAGATGGCCATCCTTATGAAAGGTTGTGCTCACCAGCTGACGATAACTTTAAAGTGAAGAACCAACCAAGTTTAAAAGTGAAGAACAACGAAGGCTTTGTACAGCAAGACAGAGAACAAAACAAGGTTACATATTTTCAGAATGTAAAAGGGTTTGAAAAGGGTCAAGACGTGTACGTGTTGCCTGAAAAGATGGAACAAGTAACATCTTCTCGACTCGCTGCAAACATTGATTGTGGTCAAAATTGTCATCCTGAAGACATTGAACAAGGACATGACAGTGAAAATAGTAATCATGGTAGAACAACTTGTAACAGATACAGTAAAATACAGAATAATATTGAAGATCGTGTCACTTCTGGGCATGAAAATGATGTACATTTAGTAAGGGACAACGGAGCTTTTTTGAACAGAAGTGATGATAATATCAAACTGGAAGGTCACCAAAAAATTGAAACAACTTCTGGTGGAGATGTTGAAAACAAACTTGCTTGGAACTGTAATGTTAGCAGTGTTAGCTTGGACAGTCACCGAAACCTGAAAACATCTTCTGATAGAGATGGTGAAACTGCCGAAATTTCTTTGAATCGAAATCATGCTATAAACTTGAGCACTAGCTGTAGAAAAAGTACTGAGGGCGACATCAATTGGAATGGTAGAGAAATCGTACGAGAAAATCAGAAAGATGAAAGTGATATTCTCATCATGAAACTTCAAGGCATTGGCAAACTGCCCTCTGACAATCGACATTGTAAACATAACTTGATAGACATTAATGGTTATATGTCTCTTAAACATCATGTTTCCCCAGAAGATGCAAAACAAGACATTTCAACAAATACCAACAACTTTTTGGGATCTAAATGCGTGTCTAATAATGACCATCAGTCTTGCATTGGTGGACAAAGCAAAGTGAACGTTCACAACGAAGGATCAAGCTTGTCCAAACACGAAGCGGTAGAATTTAAGTCTGCGAGTTTGAATTCCCCAAATAATTTACAGGTCTCAAATGGAAAGCTACTTTCCCAAGAAGGTTTACCAGGTAATACAACTCCCCGTGATGACTGCAAATTAGTACGAAATAACGGCAACGAAGTTTTTAATACAAGGGAAAAAAGAGAAGCGAAGAGAACTGTTGAAAAGAGTGACTCTAAAGGTACGAATGAACTGCAAAATCATACATTCATTGACGCTACGAAAATCAGTGTTGTTGAATTAAAAAGACCTAGCAGTGCTAAATGGGCTCAAAATAAAACTGATGTTACAGCAGGAATTAGACTCAACACAGCACCTGAAGACAAAAGAAACTTGATGAGAAAAGAATGGAAAGTTGACTTGGGTGTGGCTGACTCCGTTGATGGCACAACTCTTATACTTAGGAGTGGCACTGGCAACAACAATCACGAAAGAAACTCAGAGACGCTTCTCAGTCAATATGATTTATTACATCTTAGTGATAACCCAGTACAATTAAATGCTTTTGATCACAATGGATGTCCCAATAGCAGCGCACACTCCGACAAACATAGCTCCACTTCTAGCTCTACGTCTACGCCAATTCTTCTTATATCCGACGACAGCATAAATACCCCTAGCTTACAAGCATCAAATTCTACAAATCAAGAAAATAAGAACCTTCTATCACCCACGCAAACCCAAGCAATCATGCTTCCGATTTTGGAAGGTGCGGCATATTACGATGAGGACTACTTTAAACGATTTGAACGTCAGAACCTTGCAGAGCAGAGAGAGCTTAAGAAACATTTCAGGAATAAAATTGCTGAAGCTAGGAAAACTCTTCGTGAAGCACGCAAAAAGGCACAGGAACAAACAGTATCGAAAAGGTTCGATGAAGCCTTGCGTAAACATAAAGAAATGCAGCAGAAACGATCAAAGCGAAGATTATCCGCGCCAACAACTCCAGTGACCCCGACGCCTACGAAACCGTCAAACCCGAGTCAGCGGTTCGCCAAGGCGGCATTGGCTGTCGTGAAGGAGAAGGTTGAAATGCGCGAGATACAAAAAGCCGAGGCGCAGCTCGATCGAGCTAAAGCAGCTAAAAAACTAAAGGACAGAATGAAAGTGGAGGAATCTTCGAGACCAACAAGTATAAAGGCGCAAATTAGAAAAGACAGAGAGAGAATGGAGCGATACGAAGTGGAATACCTAATCTCAGAGATGAGATTCCTCAATATGGACGACTATGCAACGAAACTTATAGAAGCTCTGGCTAGCAAAGACGAACTCGAAACTTCACTACGACATCAACTTCAGCAGAAACGACAGATGGCTATTCAAATGGCGAAAAGACAAAAAATGGAAGAACTTGCCAGGATCAAAGAGGAGGAGAGAAGACGGAAAAAGGAAGAGAAAGAGAGATTAGAAAGAGAAAGAAGGGAAAGAGAGGCTTTGGAAGCAGAACGAAGGAGAGAGGAGGCGCTTCGACAACGGGCAAAGAACCTAAAACTTAAAGAGATGTATAACTTTACTGTGTTAGCTACTGATATATCGAGGTCATATACCTATTCTTATTTACCGGCGTTAAAGCAACCACCTCCAGTTGAGGAAGTAAAGAGAAAGAAACCAAAGATTAAGAATGTCAAACCAAGATATTTACAAACAAAGTGATTAATTTAATTTATCATAATTGTATAAAATTATATTGTGGAAAATAATAAAACCTTGAACATTGATGAAAGTAGAGTGCAAGCAATATATCCCTGAAACACTAATTACTAAGTAGTACAAAATAGTGCTAATTAAACAAAAGAAAACAATAGAATTTGCATAAAATAGCACTATTTAGTATTACTAAAGTTTCACGGATTAATTGTTTGCACTCTAGAGTGCACACACTAAAAGTGTGCAACATAATAAACACCACTAAATAGTGCTATTTTATGCTAATTCTATTGTTTTCTTTTGTTTAATTAGTGATATTTACCACTAAATAGTGACAACTGTTGCACACTTTTAGTGTGTGCACTCTACATGCATCCATCTCTTTTTAACAACTGTATTTATTCTTATTTCTTGTAATTACCGAGAATGCTTTTCATACCTGTATTCAATAAACAATAGCATATGATCATTATCCAGGCATGAAACGTGTTACCCTGGCTTCTGAGAAAAAATAAAATCTACACCATAACAATAACGCTATGTAAATTTAATTGTAATCATGCCATTATAACAATTATACATTTTCATCAATATCGGTTGAGTTATCTAATAAATCCTTACTGTTCCTATATGCTCAAAGGTCTACCTAGGGAATTTTAGCAAGCATGCCTGCAAAAAAAAACATTTTAAAGATATTGAATGCATTTTATTTATTACACCAATGGCAAACTTAGAATATTGATGAATGTCTAAACTATGCACATGTGCAATACACTTATTTCAAAGACCATTTTTCCGAGAGAAAGATGCAAGGATGCTTATTGTTAATCTAATGAAATGTCTTGGTAAATTTAACAAAATGTATCCAATTCAATTGCCAAAACAGTTAATTGTTTTACTTTCTTTATTTTGTAATAGTTAAATGGCCATCATCAATTTTGTTGATTACATTTTGATTACAACAGACTGAAAATAATTAGCATCCGGTATTCGGCATTTACTCCAGCAACGTTTATTGAAATAGGTGTATTATTATAGATGCTACAAGCCTGATGCTTTTTAACATTGTTTGATCTCCTATCCCCTATTTGTCACATCCCCCATTTATAGTGTCCTCATACAAAATGATAATATGATTAATTGATGATGTTTAACCTCTTATGAAACAATGAAGATGGAAGCATTGTGTACAAGGGATTTCCCAGAACCTATCCAATTTTCCAATATAATGGTGTACATGTATCTTGGTTGGCTAAACTTTGAGATATTTCTGTCATACAATATTTTCCAAAAGTACAGCTTCAAATGATCAAGAATAGATTTAATGGGTCAAATGCAGATTTAAATGTATTTAAAAATATCTTAATATTTTCAGCAAATATGGTAAACACAAATAGACACTGAATAATAATTTAGTTCCTTGCATTACAATTAAAATAGCTGTTTGTTTTGCCTTTCGTTTACAAGCCTAGGTTTTTTTGGTCAGATCTTCTCACCATTATTTAATTCAAATTATTATCCAACTTGTAAAAAATAATGCATGAGTAAGACTGGGTCGAGTAAAAATAGACAGCGATATTTTCCGCTGTCTATACCAGTTTGACAGGTTTTCATCTACAACATCTAGAGACCAGAAAAATTTCTGCAAGGCAAACTTAATTTAAATTGAATGTTTTATACACAAATTATCACTTTTTCTAAATAAAATATTGCACTTTTTGTGTGTATATAATCTAGATTAATGTTGTAAATATTTATCATGGTGAAAATAAATTCTGTAATTCTTTTGTCAAAATGCACAGCTGTTTGTGTTGAAACAAAACTGAATTTATGCTAAATGCTCAAATAAAAGAGCTGCAGGTAATTAATATGCATCATCCATGGGCTTTAGGATTCTCCTTGCTTCGAGTCGTGAGAAATGTTTAATAACAACCAAAATACTCTTATTGAATGCTAAAAAAAAAACACTACATAAATCACCTTATACTCACATTTAATTTGTGTGTTTTTATTCTTCCAAATACGACAATATTTAGCTGGTTTACAATCCCATTTCATAACTCGTTATGACCGAACGTTATCGAACGAAAATATCTGCTGAGCCTGCAATAAAATGACCGCATCGACATAGGAAGCCCTCTGCATCATCCAATGTGAATGACAACAACTTGAAATTAAACCACCAACTTTCAATCAAAGTTTTTTACACCAGTAGATTGGCACAATATATGGAAGGTGGTAAACATCTTTCCCTTTCAAATCAGCATGATTAGCCAAAAGATCCCTTACTTTCCTCTCAACATCTTTTTTCTCCTCATCGGAGCTGTTAGATATAGAGCTTAAACACATAACAGTAGTTAGAATATCATCAGCAGAACCCTCTTGGTAAATTCTAAGGTCTTCATTGCCTTCTATAGGAGAGAAAAGTTTGCTTTCTTTTATCGGAACCTGCCATGAATTATCTAGATTATTGGGGTTGTTGTCACGTTGAAAGTAAGGTTGTATGATAGCTTGTAACTTAGCGACCCAATCAACTTCTCTATAATTCCTTGAGTTCCAGATCATACCAAAACTTCCCGAGGGGACCAGTACACGGTGGATTTCTGCCACTGACTGTGGATTTGCAAACCAATGAAATGCTTGAGCAACAATAACAACATCCACACTTGCATCTGGAAGCTTGATGTTCTCACATTTTAAGTGTAAAATCTCCACGTTTGGTATAATCTTTTTGAATTTTTCGCACATAGATGACTGTGAGTCACTTGCTATAATTCGAACGTTTGATCGTGATTTCAGAACGTCGACAAGGACACGTGTAAATTTCCCAGTACCGGCGCCTATTTCTAGAATCGTTAAAGGTTTCGAATCATTCTCAGCTAAAACTCCAAGTTGTTGAAGTAAATATTGTACGCTTTCTTTGCTGTAGTTGGGTCTTCCTTTTTCATAAAGATTAATGTCTGTTTTGAAATCTCCTTCGTCGTTTGTGTCAGCCATTTTGGCTTTGTGGTACTACAGGAAGCCCAAACATTATTTGACACAAATAACACAGGAACCCCATTGAAAGACAAAATTTCATTATAGTTATGTTCTCTGTACTTCTTTTATATCCAACACACATTTTTGTCATATGAAAGTTTTTTTTTAAATATTTGAAATGTGTGGGTTTTTGTTTCGAACATTATTGGAAATTGTTTTGATTGTCGATTGATTGTCAGGTTTCCTATGGTTTGGCACCAGGCTTTCTCGTTTTCCTCTTGTTGCTACAAACAAACAAGAAACCATAGACGCTTTTTAAAATCTTCTCGAAAAAAAGCCTCCTCAAACAACTTCCATCATGAATCAAATGGAACATAACTACAAGATCAAAGACTACAAACCCTACGAGACTCCACCACCGTATGTACAAACAAATTACGTCCTAAATCGAAATCAAAACCTTAGAAACGCAGATGAAGTTCGTCGACTCGAAGAGAGACAACGCTACGTCCACTGGCCCCGCGAACACAAACTAGGATGGATTCCAGATCATGGAGATCGCATGCGATTTACTAGAAATCAGCAAATAAGTGTACTACATACTCAGCATGAAAATATAACCGATGTTGACGTCCATAGACACTTGCATTATGAACACACAAGACATGAAGGCGATATTGCCAGAGCTGAATTCGATCGTAGTGTTCGAATGGATCGACCTGGCGTTCGGGACAAAATGAGAGGCCCACCACCGTTGTATAAGGTTATTAATAACGGCACATTAAGAGGATAGAGGCATTTATGGATTGACATATTGATAATAAGTTAGTATCGTAAATGGAATGCAATCGGCGAACCACATAGCATGGACTGCTGTTGTTTGTATTTTTTACCAAGGACACAAGAAGACCAAAGACTATTATTTTTAGTTTGTAATATGGACAGTAAATAATGTTAGTCTTAATGCAATGAAGAACTGTAATAGAGTGATAATATATTGGTAACATCTAGGATTGGAGCTTCTTTTGAAGTTCTGTTTGTATATTAAAAGTAGGACAATATCAGTTTTTTTAATTGTTAATTACACAGGCAACCCACAACTCTTTATTTTGTTTGAAGTATTGTTTGTAATACAATAGTGTAATCATGGCATAGAAGGCCATATATCTGTATATGATCACACATACACTAGTTCAGACTCCATTATTTTGTGCTAGGTTTGTTTCCATGGAAACACAGTGAATCCATAATATTATAATTCATGAGAAGTTATTATTAGTATTATCATTATTATTTGAAAAGTATGTATTCTATATACAAAATTAAAATTAAATATCTCTGCTTTGTAAAATATCAGTAACAGGTTCTTACTCGACATTTATGTCGCAGACATGGATTCTTCCTTATTCATTCATTCATTTATTTATTCATTCATTTATTCATTTATTTATTTATTTGTTTGTTTATTTATTTATTTATTTATTTGTTTATTTATTTATTTATTTATTTATTTATTTATTTATTTATTTATTTATTTATTTATTTATTTATTTATTTATTTATTTATTTATTTATATATTTATTTATTCATTCATTCATTTATTTATTTATTTATTTATTTATTTATTTTTTCTTGTGTGTGTGGAGCATTTTGCAACTGACAGTTGAAACCTTGATGTAAAATAAAAAAAAGCAACACGAGTACATCAATACACGTACCACAAAAACATTCGATCATTTTACATTGATGCGTAGTTCGAGCTCAATAGCTTAAGTTGGCTAAATATGTAACACAACATTTTCTTCTAACAAGGCATTTCTGACCTACCCATGACAACAACTTATATTCCTTCATAAAACTATACAGAGGAAAAATATACATTGTTGAGCTATAGAGCGATCGAACAATAGATAAAGCCATCTCGTATGATTATGATCTGTTATTTCAATGTTTTGATATTGACCACGGCAAACAATGTTTGTCTATTGACATCATTACTGATGATTGTACCTAAATCTACCTATCAAATATGTTTACATTTTGTATGTCGAAATCTAATTGATTTCAAAACAGTATATCAATTGAGCCAGTACATGGATATGGTCGGTTCGCTATCTCGAAATCGGTTCTGTTTAATTTGATCATTCTGCGCGCTATACACTGATATAGTTACCATCAAAACAAGTGATTTTTATCTATCCCGTGTATTTCAAGAACCTCGTTAATCCCCTCTTTATCTAGAATGATTACACAATTAAGAAATCTCTAATTTGATCAGTGTTCACAACCCTGCATTGATAACGCAAACTTTGAAAGTGGAAACTAATGATTCATATCGAACCATATTCAACCAGATGACAGATATGTCCAAGATATAGTGCTTATGGCCAATCGTATGCCTTTTTATCGTTAGATCTAGTTATAATGAGCCTATTAAGAATTCTCCTGTGTTGATAACAAAGAGTGTTTTATTTAACGACTACACAGTACAAGTTGGTCATTATAAGTAAAACTTTCAATTACGTACGTTGAGCTTGGGTGTCTGTCGTGTCCTGTCTGTCTTGTCCCGATCCATTGATTACTTTTCTCTACGCATTGCACCAAAAGTGATCTTTCTTTGAGTTAGACTTTCCTTAGAGTGTCTTTGAGGGATAAACTTGGTATTTCAATTCATCAGTGATTACTTACAGAGCTGGTAACACGACCAAAAGATATAGCGAAATTGGGTTTACATCGACAAAAAATTCGAGAAACGTACACTTGAAGCAACTGTTAATCGTTGACATTGCACGCGAGCTTCGTCAAATGATTTTCCTGTCCGCAAAAGAGTCGCTAGGGTAACAAGAAAATAATCATTTCTGTGCACCGTTTGTATTAGAAACTTAACAATCGATTACTTTAAGTACTATGAAATCGATTACATGCCTTAAACTGGCTGAAGATTTACACGCCGTCAAAAGCTAAATGCTAAAGTGTTTTCCCACGACGAAATCAACTTTAATTCAAGTCTGATCACTTTATTTTGTTCAACGTACAACATTATTGGAATCAAAATGTCTGTTAATATCCAATCCAGCGCTACTAATTTACTGGCAGTCCCAAATGACCTTCTGTTGCCAAACCTACACGATGGGCACTCAAGTATTGGATCACTGTCCGGTCGTAGCTCATCCATAGGGTTTGGTTCATGTGGGGAGTCATTGATTGGGGCCGACTGGTTAGAAGAAATAGAGTTTGCACTGAAAGAACTAATCATCGAAAATGAACGAGAAAGCAAAGCTGAGAAGATCCAATTTGAAAATATAGAAGTCGACCTTGAGAGAATACAATTGACTAAAGAAGAAGAAAAGGAAATTCAAAAAAGAGTCAAGAGCCAGCTGACGCAAGAGTACAAAAAGATTTTATACGAAGCCCATGAAAAGAGTAAAGTCGTAAAGAGAAATTTCCGCGTTTTTCTCGAGGAAGCGAGAGATGCGCTCGTGAAAGCGCGCGTAAAAGCAGAACAGAAACGAACCGAAGATGAAATGCGTGTTTTTGAGGACGAGCACGCTAAAATACTACAAAAAAGAACCAAATTGAAGAACAATAAAAAGCTCTCACAGGACAAAAATCAAAAACAGACGGTATGCTCCAAGGAACACGATAAAGAACGAGCAATGGAAATGGGTCATTTGAGAAAAATACAATCCGAACTAGACCGCCTGCGCACACGAGCTCAGCGGCAAAAGAAATCGGCCATGCGCATCAAGAAAGAGCAATTTAAACGAAAAGATGCTCTACTTCATCTTCAAGTCAAACGACTCGAGCGCGATCGTGAACTACATAGTTTGATACTAGAAATCTACGACCATGGTCTTCATGAGCACGCGCGTACTCTTACCAACGCTCTTTCAGTGAAAGAAGACGCGACACGGGAAATTGAAGAACGCATGCGTAAAGCAAAGCAAACTGCCAAACTTCGCGCACTTGAACGATTGCGTAGGGAAAGAATAGAAGAAAAGGAAAGAAAGGAAAGAGAGAGAATAGAACAAGAACGCCTGAGGAAGATAAGAGAGGAAGAAGAAAGAAGGCAAAAACTTATGATGTTGCTAAGGAAACGCGCGCATAACCTTCAACTTCAGTCGTGGTCAATGACGTCACAGCTTAATCTGCGCATGTCAAAATCATACACATTTTCGTACTTCTAACAACTATTCATTTTAAGATTTCTTTCATAATCTTTAAAAGTTTTATTTGGAATTCTGATAAATACGTATGACATTGGGCAGGCCGTAATACGCTCGTTTGATAATGATAATCTTGCTTACAACTTTCTTTATTAATTTAACATATATTTTCACTGTGTTTAATATTTGAAGAGCTAAGCTTTTCAACTGGGGAGATTACACAGTACTAACTTACAATATTTCTGAAGTAAAGGAATACAAAATAATATAAATTCGTAACTTAGTTCCATATACTCTTGACGACAGTCATATACTGTATACTTGACTAACATTCTATTTATTCACTTGGAATGTAAACTAAAATAAGTAGTAAAATCTATTTAAAATTCACATTACGTCATATATTAAAGTCAGATAAAACCACATAAGTAACAAAGAAACCGAGGTAATCATCAACTAACAGTGGTTGGTCTACCTGATAATCATTAAAAAATTTTAAAAAGGTCTGCCCAATGAAGATACGTTGAAAATATTTTTTTTTATTTTGAAGCGTTGTTACTAACATAGGTTGGTCTGCACTTATAATCCGTATAATAATATTAAAGTTAAAGTTAAAGGAGCCGTCTAAAGCGCGATGTTTGCCTCTGTCATAGTAGTTGAAATACAAAAATCAACCATTAGCCAAAAGGAAACTATTAGTAATTGATTCTTTTGGCGTTTGAGACGATACGTAAGAAAATTGCCCTTCTGGAGCCAATTGTACGAAGCTTAGATAAAATTATCCACTGGAGAAAGTTATCCACTCTTTAGAATTTCTTTAGAATTTATCAGTTGGATAGGGATTTATCCGGTGGATAGCGCTGTTCAGGCTTGGTGCAACTGGCCCCTAGACGTTTGCGCGCGAAGCATCGTCGTTGAGACGTCTTCTTTAATCACAAGTTTTTGTGCATTTAAACTGCGCGCATGCGCCATGCATCATATAATGTACCATGCAATCCAGGGCTTTATAGCGTATTTCATTAGCAAACCAGCCACAAAAATGACAATTTTTAACATATTTATAATAAGGGGGAAATCTAAAATTGATGCAGTTTACATGCCTGATTAGTAGCTAGTTATTAGTACGTATATTAGTATAGGCCTATCCCTGAGGATGGTCGTGACTTGCGTCCTCAGTCGTTATTTAACACCTTCCCTGCTAGCTCCCCATTCTACATGCATGCAAATTGATAAAACTAAAATCAGCATTGAATTGAAATAAAGGCTACTCTATCGAAACATGCCAAAGTCAACGCTGTGTATTAAAGTATGAATAAGTATGAGCCCTCGACACTTTCGTCGTCAGTTTTGCGTGTGTCAAACTCTTTCTCAGTTCAATATTGAAAGCTTTCCTCTTCAAAGCGTTCATCACCCTAATTCTACGTTCTCTCTCCAGTCTTTCTCGTTCCTCAGCCTCTCTTTGAAGCCTTTCTCTTTCTAGCATCTCTTTCTCTTCTATCTTTTCTTTTCTTAGTCTTTCCACCTCCGTGTTCTTTTTCTCCATCGCTTTTAACTTCGCTTGTCGTCGTTCCTCTTTCAAATTGATCATCAGTTGCTCTTCAGAGCTGACCTTCGTGTCCAATGATTGAGCTAGATTCTTAGCTGCATCACTAAGCCCTAAGGTCTGCAGTTCTTCTACTAGTTTCGATATTTCATCTTCTTTTTCTAATCTTCGTATTTCATAATCAGGAAGTATTCCGATTCCAACTTTCATTCCCTTGTGTCTTGAGATCACCAATGAGGTAGCAATAGTGGAGCGTCTACGAGCTCGTGCGCGGTCTAGCTCAGCACGGACCTTTCTCAATGCTGCCATGTCTACGGCCAAACCCTGGAATGATTGCCGTCTGAAGTCTTTTGCGTCAAGTTCTTTTCTTTTCTTACGTTGATTAAGTATTTCAGCCTCTTTTTTCTCAGCTTCCTCCTGCAGTTTTTCAATGGTTTCTCTTTCAGCATTTGCTCGTGCCAACAGAAGCTTTGATCGTGCAGCGTTGATCTTCGACTTGAATTGCTTTCGAAGAATTTTCTGTTTTGCCTAAAAGGAAATAAATTTTACTCACGTACTGTTGATTAAGACACTATATTTAATTTTGTTATGCTACGTATGTGGTCAGTGTAACAGTGCTTGGATAAAGTATGTGAAGTCACTGGAATTTGACTCGTATTACCACTCGCATCAAAGGCTGTCTATCCTAGATCCTTGCTAATATTAAAAAGCCAGTGCAAATTTCTTTTTAGCTGACAACAAATAACTTACCTTTGTTTGTAATTTGATTGCCTCAAATTCTTGCTTAAACTCTTGCTTCACTCTTTTCTCTATTTCTTTCTCTTCGTTTTCTTCCAGAGTAATATTAGGCGTCACAGAAACAATGCGGCTGTCTTCTCGATCAACAAAACTGCTGTTCAAACTGAACTGAGAAGATTCCTCAAATGCTGAATCACTGCTATCGAAAGATTGCGTCTCGATTTCTGATTCCATAATAGAACCGAGGCTTGGAAGGCGCAGACTACTTCGTCGCCCAGAAGGTGCTCTTAGTTTGTTGTCTTTGAGGTTTTGCTGTGGTAGGAAAGGAAGAAGAGAGTCTCTCCTGCCGTTGTCATCTTGGAAGACTTCCATGGTTTTTGATGAATGTCGTAACACGCTGTACAAACTGTTGTTAACGATTTTGGAATCTCTTGATTATTCCATTCATTGATTCTTTTCTACGCACAAATTTTGTTTAATGTAGATGGAGTTAGCTGAAGACATAGACATTAAAAGAAGATGATGTCCTACTTTTGTCGATGTCTCCTCATTAAACAGACGAAATGTTCCTTTAAGAATTATTTGAACTTATTTTTTAGTTATCTTTGCTATTTCGAATTTCTTTGTAGCACCTATTCCAGTGTACTTGTTTACATTTCCTAGCTAATACAGTTGAGACAGAGTTTCTCTCTTTACTTACGTTCACTTTCTTATGATGGCAAAACTACTTAGGTAAATCGGTAGAAGCTCCGTTGTGGCTTGATATGGTGTTATTTATCCTTAGTTTTGTCCTTACCCAAAGTAGGTGCTCCTCATAGTACTTCGCTTTCTTTCATGTTATGTTCACAAAATCGAGCTACTATCGAAATAATTGCAGTATATGAACTTTACTGGAGAAATAAGAAGTACGTGCTATCCGCTTATCGATACATGAACAAAACAAGCTATTGTACAAGTGAGGATTGTTTTTTCCCTATTGTTTAGTTAATATTCTCCCGTTATCTGTCGTAGTATCTAACTTGGTCGAACAAAAAACATTTTATACTGAAATACCACACTTACTAATGATGCTGCTTCGAGCATCTGAGTTCTGTCCACTTTGAGTTTTTTGTCTTTTTTTATGTGTTCTTGTTTTTTGAAGAGTTTCCGTCTCGCTTTCTACGATAACTTGTTTTGAAGCGATAAAATCAATATCCTTAGCAATTTACCCTATCATTTGGTGTACAATTTGCACCAGATTCCAACATTCTCTGTATTTAGATCTTAAACCACACCATGTACATGGTAAATCTCAACTTTTACCACGAAATTAGTACTTTTTCAATTGATGGCACTTTTTAAAATTGACTTAGTCAGAATATGTACTGCTTGTTCTTTGTGAGGCGAGTGGATTTTTCAACTCCAAGCATAAATTTTCTTCCTTTTTTGCGTTCTGCCACCTCTCGGTATACCAATTTACTCCTAATGTCAAAACCGTTGATAAGTAGAATGTTTCTAGAATTGTGCAGTTTGTTTGAGAAACTTTACTTCGTTTCTCTTAGAAACTGGTGCATCTAATAAATTCATAAAGAGCTCCTTCCGTCGTTTTTACCAAAATCCCAATTGATCCTTTACAAAACGAAACTGTAGGATTACAAAGCTTTGGTATTTGTGGGGCTATGGTATTTTTTTCTTGGAGACGTTTATTGGATTAGTAGTATAAACATTACCTAGCTCAGCAGGATTTCTTAATGAGGTTGACCTGATAGACTAATGAGACTAAATCTAGCAAATGATTTAGTTTGATGTTTTGTACCTTTTTCTTGTAGATTAACACTGTTTATTTTTCCTTTTACATGAAATACTTTGCAGTGAATGCTACGCGTAAGGGTTTAAAATAACTTCAGGGTTATCAGTAGAGGCATCAAACACTTGAATAAATTGATGAATGAATTAATGAATGAATGAATAAATGAATGAATGAATGAATGAATGAATGCATGAATGAAAGGATGAAGGAATTAATTAATTAATGGATGGATGGATGGATGGAAGGATGATGGATGAATGAAGTGTCAGTACTCGGCTATTTGATTGTTTTAAATTTAGCAAGCAAAGTTGTACTTCCTTGATTAAAAAATAGAGATAAGAATGTTTCGGTTTAAAGATACATTTTCTGTTATTTGTAGCTACGTTTTTTTGTTGTTGTTGTTTTATTTTGTCATATTATAAATAGCTCACTTATAAGAAGCCATATGACCACATTCATCTTGGTTCTACTGGTGGGATGGTATCCTATCAGATCTAAGCATTTTAGTTTTGTTTCTGTTTCTGTGTTTAGTTTCGTTTCTTCAATTATTTATTATTTGATGGCAGTCTTTTTCATGATATTTCATAATCCAAATATTTCATCGCGAATTCTTTCCTGTAAAACTCCCCTTGTCGGCTATAACAAAAGCCTAGTATATTGTATGCAATCCCACGATACGAGCTAGCTGGTTTATTCAAACAAGTAAGTTTGAATAAACCTTGTTTTTCGTTGACAATTTTTCTGATCCTATCAAAGAACTGGAGTTTTTTGTCCTCTCTTGAAACCTCGAAAAAAAAGCCTTATTCAATACCCAAAACACATTTAGTTTTTGAATGACGAAAAAACTATCAGCAGCCGAGCTAAACTACAATTAGTGTAGCTCTTCAAATCGAACAGCCGTATTATGATCGGACCGCGTTTGTTTATTTTCGACGTTACTTTGGTTACAAAAAATACATATATGTATAACATCACTTTCTTTTACGTTGGACAGCGCATGCGTGTTATATATGTCTTGTCACTATGGTTCATTTATGTGACGTCATTCAATTATTTAGTTATTGTTCGATGAATCTCTTCGCTTCTGTTCCTTCATTCCTCTATTTTCTTAGTTTCATTCATTCATTTATATTTACTCACATCCTACATACAATTATTTAGTCTTTCAGTCATTTCACATGGTCCCGCAGTAATTGGCCGTACTGTTGCGAGTTTCCTGTCCACCTTAATTTAGTTTAGATTGTATTCATTTTTGTATATATTTTTTGTACATTTGGGCAAAGTGAGTAAAATAAAAAATAAAAACATGTCCAATAGGCGATCTGCGTGACGTCAGATACTACAACTACCTGAATGCTTTGCTAACTTTCTTTTGTAGCGCAATTAGCACTAGTGTTTTTTAATCTGCAAAGCAATAAGAGTTTGAAAGAGAATCCGCAAAGAATGATGGGAATGCGTTCACATTAACCCGGATGAATTTGTAAACGCAACTTTATTTATCCGGTTATGCCTTCTGCCCACATTAAAACGCGTGAATCCGAAACAATTTTATGCTAAATCTATTGTTTGACGAGCAATTTTTGTATCGGAATAAAAGTTGCGTTTTCACATTTATCCGGCATAATGTAGCTAGGGTCTGATAGTCATAGTAAAATGACGCCAAATGTATCTAGATCGCCTATTAGGAACTAATGTTTTCGAAGGCTAGCTTGAAAGTCTAGAACAATAAAATGGTACCCTTATTCCAAAACTTTGGGACTCTCTCCAATTCCCTCAAAACTCATGCAGGATCATTACGTCGATCAACATGTATTAATCGGAAATGAAACCTAAAACTGCACTTTTAAGTAAAAAATAATTATGTATTGATTAAGTAATGTGTAATTTTCCATTGACAATCACATTTTGATACGATCTACTTTCTAGATATAGCTTTTGGCCTGGATGAGTGACAAGACACTCTTGATACAGGAGTGTGTTCCTTTTCTTCATCTTCGGTAATCTCACTAACACTGTCGTCGTCTGAATCATCCTCGCTCAGCTCCGGAGAGGGTGTCAAAAAGTGTCTCTTTGGTTTCGGCAAAAAAGGAAAGTACGAAAACCTAAAAGATCTACTAGCTTTGGTTTGCAATATAGTGTTATTTATATTCTTAAGAAGTTCGAGGTTATGTTTTCTTCTTTCAATTGCAACTAAACGTCTTTTCTCTCGCTCAATTGCTTCGAGTTGTTTGCGTTTTGCTTCCTGTGCTTCCAGTTCCTCTATGCGGCGTCGTTGGGCTTCTCTTCTTTCCTTCTCTCTTGCTTCCCGTTCGATTTTCTTTTTTTCTTCGATCGCGTCCCTCTTTTCCTGTGCGATGGCTTTCTTTAAGTTGCTTTCGCATGCTTGAAGCTCGATGAATAAGTCTCGGATTCGATTTGATTCGAATTCAAAGCCGAGTTTATGCAACTGTAATGCGATTTCCATTGGTACTTTAGGGACTCGATATCTATTCATGTACCATTTTTTGTCTTTTACAGGTCGGGTTCCAGGCAACCCGGTGTCGCTAGATCTTCTGCTGGTACCTATAGTTTTATCGGCTATACTGGAAATACTGTCAAGATCACTTAGGCGATTATCAAACGTTTCTTTGTTAGATTCTCGTCGAAATCTCTGAGATTGAAAAAAGTCAACATCTGCGGATGTTATACCATTGATGTGGGGATCGTTGGTTATTTGGCTATTGCCATTCACTTGTTTATTCTCATTTATGTGATTATTCCCATTTATTTGGTTACATTTGTTTTCTTGTGTGTTCCCGTTTTCTTCCTGTCTAGTCTGCTCTGCTGTCATATCAATACCAGTTTCGTTGGTTGTGCTCAAACTAGTGTTGGTGATAGTGTTTTGACCACCCGGTACTTTAATATTTTCCTCTGTGTTGGTTGTTTCTTTGCTGACAATTTCAGTTGATATCTTCTCATCAGTGACACGTTTTTTGGCTTCATCTTTACGCACTACATATACTTCAAAACTATTCTCCCTGCTCCTAACCACTTTTACATCAATATTTAACTCATTTGCTTTCTCCTCGTTGTTCTCCTTGCTTTGTATAGCGTCATTTGTTAATGTTATTGACGCCCTTTCTTTTTCATTCTTGTCAGTTTTAGAATCTTTGCTTTCTTCACTAGTAACATTTTTAATGCTTTTCTTGTCTTCGTTAGTGACACTTTGTTCTCGAGCTCTATTGTCTTGTTTATTGTCTCGTTTCACATTATGGTCAGTACTGGGACTTGTCTTGCGTTTTACACTCTTTGCACTATTTCGTGTCTTTTCAATACTCAGCGTCCCGTCGCTTGTCTCTTCTGATATTGGCCTCAAATTATTAACACCATTTCTATTATTAACTGTCCTTCCCACCTCATTAACGACGTCTTTAAGTGGTTTACCCTGTACTTCATTTCCACCTATGTTTGGCAGTCTTGTTTTAGCGCTAATGTCTTTTCCGTCTTGCTCAATATCTTTTTTGTTAACAGAAGATGACACTGATTCTTCGTCTGAATCCTTTTTGTCCTTATCTCTAACATTACTTAGTACGCTTTCGCTTTTTGATACTTTGTCAGTTTTAAGAAGTCTTTTACTGGCGATAAGAGCTTTAGCTGTTTTGCTAAAGTTAGTACTTGGAGGTTCGATTCTGTCAGCTAGTTTAGCAGCATTGCGAGCGGCTTTTTTCTCCTCGTTGGCTTGCTTCTTCGCCTCCTCGTCACGTATTCTTGCTTCCAAGATCACATCTCTACACTCTGCTACGAGCAGTTTCATGTTTTCTTTTAAGGCCTTCAATTCCTCTTGGTACTTCTCCGAAGCTTTTTGCCCATCATAAGCTTCATGCGAAAACGATACATTGTTTTGCATTAACGAAGACGTGGGAGGACTGGTGTATGTCCCTAGTTGTTTTAAATCCTCTTTTAAAGCTTTCAGCTCCTCCCTGAATAATTCTGAATTAGTTTTAATTGTTTCTTCGTGATCAGCGTTTGGAAGAGAAAGTTTACTTTCGGTAGAGTCAGTGCTACGGCCGCGAGGGATAGCCTCTTCTTTTGGCCAAACTAAAACAGGAAGCTTAAGATGCCCCTCTTCGTTGTTTCCAAATTTAGTTTGTTCTCGATGATGATCTTCCTCTTCTTTGATGCATTCCTCGTCTGAACTTATTCTGGATGAGCATCTTGATACCATCGTCTCTGTGATTTGAGGCAGTACTACTGCTTTTCTTTCTTGATTCTTGGTCATTTTATCATAAACTACAGTTTTCCGCATACATAACACGTTCAAGGCTGACTCAGCGAAAGATATCAACTTCAAACTGTATCTTTGTGTTTTAATCCTTGTGACTGATCTTTGAGTACAATTTGCTTTTAAAACAACTCGGATTTTTCTTTCGATAGAGTTCAGAAAATGCCTCTGCTGTTAAAGCCCGTTTCAAAATCTTGTGGAAATTCGTAGTAAGCTCTTATAAACTTTGTTGATTAACCTCCAACCTTCGTAGTATTTAACTTTATATTGCTGACAACTCCTGATTGCTGACTTTTTATGTTCATGTAAGGACGCTACATTTCATTTTCTGTTGGCAAAAACTTGGGTGAGTTGTTTCAAAGATATTGAAGGGCTTTAAACTCGATAGGCTTTTTTATGTTGGCGTGAATGTTTTGTTCAAATATCAAATCGATCGAAGATATTAACTATATTTTGAGCGCAATAGTACAAAGACTTGCAACTGGGATGAATGTCTATTGTCTTGCGTTGTCCTTCCACCCTTCACAATATAATGGCAAAAGTTCAAACAAATTCTCGTCGAGAGTTCGCTTCGGTTAAGTCTAGAAGTCTTTTAGATTATCAGACTTTACTGCAATGAATTTGACAGTGTTCGCTTTGTTATCGCATTTTCTTTTACTCTTGTTCCCGATGCGAATATACAAAAAACGAGCGCACGAGATATGTTTCCAAGAGCTCTCTTGAAACGAGACAATGGTCTAAAAACTCTATCAGACTGTGGTTCAAGTTTTAAACTTTTTTTTCGAATTGCTTAACCGCAAAGTAGGTGACAATGATGAAGTCCTTGACAACAACATAATAACATCAACACAGTTATTGATACTCGCATTGTTTTTCACTAAATTGTTTTGATGTTATTGTGATATTCCTTTGAAGAAGCTGCAGTGAAAATTTTAAAAAACTCAATCGACAATCAAACACGGAAATCCAAATAAAAACTAGTTGTAGCTTTTAATCTCTTTGTTGTGCCGTAATAGCTAAACTGTTTGCAGTCAATTAATAGGATTTGTTCTTGTTGTGGACTCTTAGTGTTTAAACAATTTGTTTTCTAATGTTTAAACTACGCTAGTTCCATTCTGCAATCGATGAAAATCTTGGAAGTTAATCGACCCGAGTGAACTCTTCATTGAAAGAATCAGATCATAATAGATTGTCTTATGGTGTCTATAGCTAGCAAAATTTGGCTGTAGTGTTCTTCCTTAATAATATTTGAACACCACGTACAAAACTACAAATTTAAGTGAATTAGCATCCACGAAAGTTTCGTCTGTTTGTACTTCCACCGTTAATTCCTTCATCCACAAGGCTTGATTTGTACCAATTTCCACTTCAATATATAGGACCGAGGTGATTTACAACAAACTCAGTACCAATTGATAGGTATTGGCGGAGTTTCCAAGTGGTTTTTATGACGTTCCAACTCAAAATTGTCTCTTATAGTTGACATGAACTGTTTGCAAGAGTTTTCTCTTTAATTGTTCTTTCTTGTTTCCCCGCGTTTTTCTTTCTTTGCAAGAAATAGCAATATTTTTCAGACCTGAAATTATCTGTAATAAAATGAGATACTGCTTCTGAAGAGATCAGTGTTGAGGAAGAACCCAAAAGCCAGTTTTAAATGTAGCTAGAACATGATAATTATCAAACTTAATGCTCATTTCATCAAAATCATTAAGTTCTGAAACTGTTGTCCAGATTAACAGACATTTCCCAAACCAAAACTTGTCCAATATTTAATATCTGACCACAGCTCCACTTCTACAGTTCTTGCGCTTATCCAACAGAATTGTAACTCGATTTGATAAATCACTACAGATATTTTATCAGAGCTAAATTGATATTTTTTCAACCAGAAATACCTCATAAGACTTGTAGTACTGTTCGTACGATTAGTTTACCCAACAATGAATATTGTACTGTATTTATAAGACTAACGACGAGGACAACATAACTCTGAGTGGTTCTTCAAAGTGTTAATATTTCCCTGCGGTCGCCCATACAAGCAATAATGCGTCATTAAGGCTATTCTTTGTTGAAAAGTATAAAAGGAGGTCGAGAAATGGGAATACGTTAATTCCGTGGGAGTGACACTCCTAAAAATAAAACTGAAAAAATAGATATGAAAGTACTGAAGGTGAAAATAGTACTGTTTAGATTTGAGGTCGTAATTTGCGTCATTTGGTTCAAAATTGTGTCATAAAATATCAAAGGATATACATGTATAAAGTAAAATTCATGACGTTTACTCTAACGAATAATATGGAATTGTTTTAGTACCAATGGCAAAATATATTTAAAGATTTGGTGTGCAGATTGAGATTTTATTTTGTGTCATTTCGGCGTACAAAAATAAATCCAAAACGAAGTGATTCAACAGCGAATATTCAATTTTGACAAAAGCGATGGTGGGTTTGTAGACATGGCAGGAGAAAAAAAAGCTTCTGTAGAAAAGGTCCGAAAATCCAATTTGTGCAAAGAAGAACCTTTGCACCTTGACCTTCCTTATCCCTAATGTGCAAGAGAGTTGCTCTTAAACTGCATGGAATGAAAATAGATTGTGGTTGTCGATTCGACGTCGAATTGTACGTCATTTGGTTTTAAAGCATATGACAAAAATCATAATACAACACTTCAAAATATAAAGACAATTGACATTTTCTAGGTGACGTCTCTAGTTATTGGGATTTTTGTTTAATAATGATCAGTTTGAACATGTGTCAGAGTTATGCCAATAAGTAAGTAAATGGTGAATGAATGCATGATATTGATGAATAAACAAACAAGCTGTAAAAAAAAAAAAAAAAAAAAAAAAAAAAAAAACGAGCTCAATGTTCGAATGAGTGAATGAATGAATGAATGAATGAATGAATGAATGAGTGAATGAGTGAATGAATGAATGAATGAATGGAATGGATGAATGAATGAATGAATGAATGAATGAGTGAATGAATGAATGGAATGGATGGAGGAATGAATAAGTAAATAAGTGAATGATTGAAATGATTATGAATGAATAATTAAGTGACTTATAAGGTTTTTATTAGCGCTACATATCCAGATCAGATATTTTTGAGAAGCCCAACTCAAAGATCATTTCAAGCGTTATGGATGACTGCAGGGTTCGCCTTGGGAAATGAAAACTGACCACGTACTGCATTCATCGTAGGTCTCTCGGGTATCTTAGGGATTTGCTTTGTAAAAAAATAACGGAACGACTGTCATTCTCAAAGAACGCCAAAGTAAGGGATTAATTTCAAGAAATTACTTTTAGCACTTTAGAGGTTATGTTAATTTTGATAAAATCTGATCAAAAACTATGATAAAATATAAATCAAAATATAGATCTTACTTGTAATTGAATTAGAGACATATAATTGATTAATTAGCGAGTCGACATTATTTATTTAGCGGGAAATTATCGAGTCCCCCTGATTTTTTTTTTAATAAAGTTGTTTTATTTTTTTCATGCTCATAATTTCTTGATACGGAAACAATTTCTTTTCCATCCCTCACATTAATCATTATATTTATTTCTGCGCCATGGTGTTTGCCAGATTTGCAACAATTTTGATATAAAAGAACGATATTTTAATAGTATAGCAAGCATAAAATTAAACTCCAGTCTAATCTTGTCGGACAGCCTCTCCTTCACTATGTCATTAAAAAGCAAAGGTTGATAATAAACGTTTTGAAGCGCAATAATTATAAATTTAAGTAAAGTGTATTTCACGGTTTTTCGAAACCAAACAATCACATCTCTCTCTTCACTCGAACAAAAGATCTCATCACAAAGCATTCACCGTGCTATCAAACGCCATTCAAATACTCACATCATAATAGACACCCAGGGGAATTTGCATGTCAAGACTTAATGTTTATTCATGCTTCTGTTGTGAAAGGAAGATGATTCCATTACCCTTTTGTTCATGGTTTTTCGACTGGAACACTTCGTAAAAACCATTCTAATGCTACACCTACATGAATTCCAGAGGATTTGCAGTTCTTGGTTGATTACAGCGAAAATACTCACTTTCTCTATACTTCTGGTAATTTTAAAATGTCTGCGATACTATTTGATTAAGAGAATTGTCTTAACCCATGTCAAAGTTTGTAAACTTTTTCTTGTTTCATTTTACAGTGTTACAAAGATTAGTGATGGATGACTAAGGCGCCAAAGTTGATGTGGTCGAGGTAAAGTTTGAAGTTTCAAGCCATGTAGTGGATGAATTTGACCTCATATCGAGTTGATAGCCAAGTGAGGTATGAATGATTCAAGTGATGGTAAAAACGTGGTCGAGTTCGTGTACATACATCGAGAACTGTACGACTCGCTTGGAGATTCCTCTGTAAAAGAAACCAATTCGTCTTCAATACGTAAGTAGTAAATTATCTACTCTTTCTACATTCTATTCATATGTATGTCAAGTATTTTCATCTTGGATGTGTTTGTGCTGCGTTTTGGCTTATATTGAATGTGATTATATCGAGAAAAGAACACTCGGCGATTTATCAATCGAGTGAGCTTCGATAAGAATTTCCATCGATGTGCCCAATTAAGTGGAACGAACTGTCTAAGAATTTATCAATTTAAGTCATATACGCCGGGTTTTATACTAATATTGTACAATATAGACAAAGTTATAAGTTGTAAAGTTTTGATTCAATTACCATGTATAAGTTGGGTGCAGGAAAATTAGGTTCATCTTGCGAAGCAGTTAATTGAATTTTGAGAACACCCCACCTAATATGAAATCAACAAAGTGGAACATTAACTTGTTTCAATTTCAGAAATATAGGTTATTCTCAAATTTTATAAAATGAAAAACTTTGGAAAAAGATGACATGAGTTTGGCTTTTTTATCACGTAGACTAGAGGGTGGTAGAATATCATTTTTATAATGGAATGTTCATCTTGGTTTAATGTATGTATATTGGATTCTTTTAAAATCATTTTACTGGAACGTACTAAGACCACTACAATTTTGACTAAATTCCATTGGATAATAGAGATCATCGAGGACTAGATTATAAGTTGAATTTCACATACGCCTAATTTTATTCGGCGCATGTGAAATTCGACTCAATTAGGTCTAACTAAACTGGATTGAACAGGGAAAATAGAGGGGACAGACAAAATGGTTATCATATCTTATTTTTTTGTTATTTTTAAAAACTATAATATAAAGCTAAGATTATAATAGAAAATTGATTGAAATAATGGGATTTATATCCTTTTATGAGATTAACAGAGTAGAAAAGAATTATATATAAATCAATGATATTGATTCTTCTGAGTATCTCAGTTTTTATAGTAATTGAAGTCAGTATTTTTTATGGAGCATATTGTTGTTTGCTTTGTCAATTAATATCCACTAAGATAAAGTGAAAAACTGAGGAAAGTACAGCGAATTTTGATTTTTTAAGGTTATCCCCCACTACCCCCCCCCCCCCACCCTCCCTGTCCTCCCTCCCCTCGCCTTCAAAATTTTCCCTATGGCAGGTCCCATATGAAATCAACAAGTGGAACTTAATTATGAAAATTATTTTCAAATTTACATGTTAAAATTAAAATCTAATACATCGAAAGGTTTCAAAATGTTAAAGAATGGTTATGTTCGTTTCACAAAATCAGGCTATTCAATTCATGTTATCATGTTGTAATCAACTAAGTGGAAGAACTAGAATAAAATGAAAAGTTTTTTTGGATGTATGATAATGCTTTCAAAATGTCATTCTGAAGAAATCTGAAGAAATCTGTTATATATGATCTGATCTGATATATGTTCTGAAGAAATTTGTTTTGTCCAGATGATTAATTAACACTATTTCTTCCTGCGTTTTTGTTCCAAAAAGCTGGCGATAATAATGAAATCATTTATCATTTTGTAAGAAACAAATTCCATAGCATCCCAAATGAAATTCCTCTGCTTATAGTGTACAATGAAACCATCTAAGTGGAACAAATGTTTGAACTAAATTTGAATCTTATTAAAATTATCTATTTCATTGTCGTATTTATCGTACGTTGATATCGTCTCTCTCCTGTCTTGTAAATTGAATGCGATCGAAAAAAAATCGATTTTAGGGAAAGCAACGTTTTTCGATCCTAGGACCATGTTCGACCATATATGACGGTCGCAGGATCGAAAAAAAAATTTTTCGATCGTTTGCGACTGTTCTCGATCGTTTGCGATTATATGGAAACCAGGCTTTGCACCTTATAGTAGAAAGGTTGTGATTTTTATGGAAGGAGCTCCAATTATCGTACTTTCAATAAAAACCATCCGAGTGGATCGAATATTTGAACTTCATTTTGAAATTAATTTGCATAAGAAATAGAATCAAACTATTCGTCGCTTTTATGCTAGACGTTGATATATTCTTTCCATTTTTGCTGATATATCTTATAGCTTGGTTTGCAAGATTGTCTATTGTCGTTTTTTCGTAGAATACTTAATTTTCGTGAACAAAACTGATAAAATTCGTGCACGTCATCCACCTTAAATATACGCTACTTAACTTCTATATATACTAGCGCCAGCTTTTAGTAAGAAGGATTATGGGAATTTTCATTTTCAATAAATTATTGTTATGAATCTAAACTGATTGATTTGTACAAATTTAGTTCATTACGATGTTCGGAGGCTTTCAATGAAACAAATCCATATTTCCACAAAATTTCAGTTTATTTCATATTTCATTTTGTTCTTTTTTATTTAATCTTATCACTCAAAAAGTTGTACAGAGAACTAAACTTTCTCAATGTTTTGACTGTTATTGGATATGTTTTTCTGCCAAAGAATTTTCCAGTAATCTAAGACATTGTGTGATTATTCTAAAATATGCAAATTGTTTGCTGTTATGTTTGCGCTAACTCCATGGTTAATAAACCATGATAATCCTTGATGGTCAAGTGACATGATTTTGTCTGTATTAAGCGTTAAGTGGTGGACCATTTGACCTTTGGGGGGAGGGGTGGGTGATTTGCTCCGTGCAAGTAATTTTTTTAGCCCACGTACAATGCACGAATCTTTTGTAAACACTCAAAGATTTAGATAACGATTTTTTGTTATAGATTGCCCACACATTTAGGTTGCAAATTTTAGTGTTCGATAATACAATACCTCAAATTAATTTATTCAAAATAATTTTAACAAAAAAAAAAAAACAAAAAAAAAAGAAAAAGAACGGGCTTTCCTTGGTTAGCCTGTGTTCATCCGTTCCCCTCCCCTCCCCCTCTCTGCGAACAGGCTTCTCTTGATATATTAGCCCTTTTATCATTCCTTTCGGGGGCTAGGGGGGACCTGGGAAAGAGCCTTCTTTATACCGAGGAAGCCACCCTCGTGATTTGCGTGTCACACCTCATTAACAGTTATATAGTGTACATCAGTAACGCGAACAAAAGAACAACTAATCATAGCACAAAAGAATCTTGGATCACGAGCATATAGAGAATTTGTCTGCGCATGTCAGAAAATTTTAGCCCGCGGTCATGTTTACATTTTTTTCTACGACCGGGGAACTTTTGAGTTCCAATCGCAATCTTAGTGATCTTCAATTTAGGAAAATATCAATGGATACTTAAAGTCTATCCCTTTGTAAGTTGCTGTGACTAAGTCAAGCAAATGTGGAGGTTTTTGATCTCAAAATATTTTTGAGCAAAAGTCCGCAAAACGAAGAAGAAAAACTCAAACCTACTGCATTCGTATGAGGACTGCTGCCAAAATAAAAGAAGTAGCAGAAGACTTTTTCCACAGATTAACAATCAAAGGTCACTGGAATTGTGTGGTACAAAATGATTTCTTATTGAGGATCGATTTTGTGGAGTGATGAGCAGATTATTTGCGCATTTTGCAAGTTTTGGTCAACTTTCCTTCTTGATAAGCGGTATGTTTGAGGGGCTGCGCCGAAGCTAAATATAACTGATGCGAGTCGTCAAACCACATTCTATATCACAGCATTGTTATTTTATTAAGAAAGATTGGCCAAAATGTGATATTGCGATATTTGTTGACGCCATGGTTGTGTTTCTCCTCTCAAGCAATTTCGACTGATTTGAATACCGAACCTGAAATTAGGTTAGAATGATCTTGATTAATCCAAATAATTGTGAAAACACAGATGAACCACCAAATTTTGTAAATTTCTGGTCAGGATTTTGTTGATATACTTCTATCTTCACTAAATATAAACTTTAACTCGAGCACGGAGAAGATTTGTCAGTCTTACTCTGTGGTCAATTTTTTCGCATAAATTTGAAGAAAAGTCGAGCTAAAATGTTATGCGCCGCTAAGTTTTTTCTTGGTATGCTTTCTTTAATAATCGTAGATTAGTATTATACTTTTGGTTTTCGATAGAGTATTGGCCAAAATCTTTGATCGGCAGTCAAAGACGACCTAGTCTCGTTGTGAAAGCGGCCATATTGCAGAATCTTGCAGATACTTCATGGTTATAAACAAACAAATTGTTATGCTATTGTCCAACAAGAACTATAATAAGCCGTACGGAAATAACGGCCAATCACTGTATGGTTCGAACAGAGACTTTTGACAGCTGAAGTATCGCTTTTGTGAATTGGGATTAAAGGGGATTTAGAAGGTATTTTTCTTTCGCGTGATTTTAGCGGCTTCTACCATTAACTTACGACATGCGCAGACAAATTCTCTATATGCTTGGATCACGATGATAATAGGGTTATATCACAGTGCTCGTAGAATTACATCACTTTCTTGTAGAGCATTTCACGATATGTCTGATAAGAGTTTTACTATTCGCGATGCGAATGCTGTACATTCTCAAAGATTTTGACTAAAAATAAAATTTGATTGACACAAGAGCATTTTGAAAGAGAGCTTGGCTTGAAAGCAAGAGTAGGCAATGTCGATTAAATCATTACATAGTTCATATGAACTAGCTAAGGGTGCCAACTGCATAAATCATAGTTTATTGGGGTTTAAAAAAATGCCGTCAGTTCTACTTTCAATAAGCTCTACAACGCGGGGAATCGTTGCCGTAAGGCAAGTGAAGTCTACAAGCAATGTCTCTGTTCAGAAGGCTCTTTGCAGGGTAACTAGCAAAAACCGGTATTTTCTTCGGTAAAATTTGTGTTCCTTATCTTAGGTGCGCGGCTCCCGTGTTACTTCTTGATCTAACAAAATGAACGAGTGTTGTTAGATCACCGATCTATTGCATTGTTCGGAAGCCTGGTAGTCACTAGTGAAATAAACACAAGCAAAAGTGCTCTCTTACAGTAAAATAACATGGAATAAGCATAAACGTAAGCATCAATAACTTTAACAAAATAGTATAAAATGTACGCAAAAATAAGGAAATCAATCAACGATAGAGACTTAAGATATTGAAAATGAAACGTATGTATAGACCATAAAATAGTAAAATGGTCGGTGAAGGAAGCACTACAGGGCGAGGCTCCAATTGAAGGGAATGTTTGAACGCTTATGCTCAAGTTAGCGTCTCAGTACTTCACTTATAAGTAATACCTTGACTCTGGGGATATAACTCCCTTTCTTATGATGATACTGGACACAATACTTGCGTTATATAATTCTTTTGTCTGCAATGATTAGCGTTGTATCAGACTGTGAATAAATTATTTCGAAGCATCATCTTTTGTTCCCAGCTAGACGCCGGCAATGAACCAAATTCTTAAACTTTTCTAAACTAAGAAACAAATGGAATTTGAGTTATAAGTTTGTCAAAAAATCATGACTCCTACACAAAGATGGGAAATTTAAAGACCTTTGATAATCACTAAAGTGAAGATCCTGTGTAGAAAATAACCTTCAAGCGGAAAATCCGATCAAGCGATCAACAAGCTGTTTCGATCGAAACTTGCACATATACCTAGAAGTCAGCATTTATGAAAACATTCAGATTCGAATGATGTCATAAGCTTAAGCTATGGTCTGGCGTTTCGTTTTTGGGGTAGATGGATTTTCGCAAACTTTATTTTCAAGGTATTGTATATATATATGAAGTTCTAGAATGTTTACTGTGCCTCTTTCTTGTTAAACTTTTCAGTAATAAACAGACTTACTTTTAATGGCGAAAAATTCAGTATGCATATATGAAGTTTGCGAACAAGCTTTCTTCTATAGGTTTCTTGTGAATTATAATTATTTATTTGTTCTAATTCTTTGATGGTATGACTACTAGTTGAACTACCAAAAATATCATGTGCATAATATGATAATAATAACGAGTTTTCAAATGTAGCTAAATGTAGTTGATTTATTAATATTTTCAAATATATTGATTTTTTTATATTAAGCAGATAAATGCACAAACGGTAAAATTAAAAAAAAAATCAAACTATATAAACTATAATATATAAATATTTATATTTATTTGTCGAAACACATTTAGTACAGATTCTTTTTATGTGTTTTTAAGAGATTGATATTTATGGAACATGCAAATACACAAAAACCCTCGGGCTAAAAGCTACTTAAGAAATAAACAGCAGACTTTTATATTTTTAAAGACCCTACCATTTTTAGCATATCGATCAATTTATTACATATACAGGTTAAGAATTGGATTTTGTTTTCAAAGCGAACATACTAAATTTATTTTGTGATCAATAGAGTGCACGCACTAGAAGTGTGCAACAGTTGTCACTATTTAGTGGTAAATAGCACTAAACAAAAGAAAACAATAGAAATAGCATAAAATAGCACTATTTAGTGGTATTTATGTTGCACACTTTTAGTGCGTGCACTCTATCATATCCATGAGATTTACAATAATTCGTTTTGCGATTTTCTTCTTATTAAGCCTGAACATAACACTATCTTTGTTTTGAACTAAAAGCAATCACATTTATTCATTATATAATTTGTACATTCGTTCAAATTAATATTACAAAGGTTGATATATTCACTCTATTTGCATGTTTGATGTCCTGTCACTCTGTGACCACAAAGCGCAGTATTTCTTTATAAGTTCGAAAAATTATCTTAAAATTATCTTCAATTTTGGCGCACAAAGTTCGAACAAACATCCTCGTTTTTGTGAGTTTGAGGGTTTGGCTTTGTGTAATGGGATTAGTTTGAATTAGAGAATCGGAAATTCTGTTGTTAGCGTCCAAATAAATCTATTGATGCATAGCTGCATCGGTTGAGTTCGTTTGGATGATATCAAGTGTTTATGAACATGTAGTATGTTATATTTTCGTAGGCTATAATTTGCGTTTGGATTTACATATTGAATAGATGTTGTTGTTTTTTTCAAGCAATTTTTAACATATTTCTTTGTCAGTCAACTGGTTACACTGTTCCTAGAAATTTTAAGTTCTTTTTATTGGTTTTAATTTAATATTTTGATATTGTAGTTCGTATCATCACTTATTCGTTCTGACAGTCGTTCATGCATTTGTTTGGCCATTCAGCCATCTATTCATTTATCATGTAAATAGAGCATGCGCAGTAGATACGTTGTAAACCATGAAACAGCCATTAGACCTCTATAGTGGAAGATGTGCAACATTTGCGAATCTAGGGGAGGGCCGGTTCAGGGGTTGCGCACCCCCTCTCGGAAGGATTTCGAGTCCTTGTTTTCTCAAATATTTTTCCAAAATAACCTCAGTATTTCATGTTTACTGGGTAGTGCATTCACCCCCTCTTAAAACATACTTGATCTGCCTTTTACACAGGCAATAAGCCATGTGAGTTTGGCTTGTGAAAAATGTAAATTGAGTATCTACTGCACAATTTACATTAACAAACCCCACATGTTTTTTGCCTTTATATTCACTATTCATCTATCAATTCGTTCATCCATCCTTCCATTCTTTTTCCAATCAATTCACCAGTTGTCTACCTGCCTAGGCCCCATTATCGTTCCCTGTAAGTAGTAGACGTAGTTTTCATTTTCACCATTTCTGACGGAGATGAGGTTTTCCTCGTTCTTAGGGTGAAAACACTGACACCCCTCGAAGGGTGCACCACTCTACACCGTTGCTATATTTCTTCAGTAGGCATATTTCCTTGTTTTTCATACAGTAAGTATTAAATGTGTGACAAAACACTTGTCCATCTTCAAAGTAAAATTGTCCCTTCGTCTTATCTAATTTTGTTCCGTTTATTTCAGCAAATGTAAAGGTCAAGATAGCAATTGGATTTGCCGTAGGATGTGCAACTCTACTACTCGTAATATTCCTATTTCTTCTCTACAAATTCCTTCGTCAACGTCACAATGCTAGTACACCAAAGAAACAACAACTACTTTACCGCTCTCCTTCCATTCGAGAGAGCGACTTCTCCCGCGCGCCACAGCAAAGAAGACATCGGCCTTTAATGCAAGCGGACAGTTCTGCATCTGACGTGTACATGTCTGACTTTAGAATCAACGGTAACCTTAGTCCTACAAGCGATTCAGATGATGCTTTTCTTGAAGTTATTCCTAGAGTTGGAAAGCTCGAATTTGCCATAAAGTACGACACGTCGAAAGAATGTTTACAAGTTACTGTGATACGTGCAAGGGAGTTGATTGTCTACGAGTCCACTACTTATGTTGAAGTGTATCTTCTTCCAGATAGAGAACTCAAACAGCAGACAAAAGTACAGTACAAGACGACAAATCCGTCTTTTCAGGAGAATTTCGAATTTGACGTCTTGTTTTCGGAGCTCTCTGAAAGAACTTTGCAATTTTGCGTGTATAGTTTCGATGGTTATTCACGGCACATTGCAATAGGAGAGGTGTTTCACAGCTTTGATGAAAATTTGAATATGGAGGAAAATACGACTATTAATTTTGAGAAGGATATTAGGAAAGATGTTTCACTTTTCTCGGTAAGTATTGTCGGTTGGGGGTCAAGAGAAATCAGTTTGAAATTTAAAAATTATTCTTATATAAAAGAATGACTGACTCTATCTGACACTATATACTTTAGGGTTGTTTATTATTAGAACTTCTGTCCCCTCCCAAAACTAGCCCTGTCCCATCCACTAATTGATAAAAATCAACCTGACCTACAAAAGCAGTGTTATAATATGTGTCTATTACACTTACACTTTAGACATTACATCTTTTTGCGGGTTTATCAGAAAACCACGTTTTAGATGAGGCCCTATATATTGTTTTTCATCCATAGGATGAAAGTCCAGTTCGTGTTGGTGAGGTTCTCGTATCTTTATGTTATCTACCTACTTCTGGTCGTTTAACCTTTGTGGTCCTTAAAGCAAGGCTTTCCAAGAAAGAACTGGGTGATTTACTGCCAAGTAAGTGTGAAATGCTCGAATGATGGCACACACATCACACATGCCGCAATTTTCATTTCAAAGGAAAACATTAGTAATTTACAGCGTCTGTCAGTAGAGTGCACGCACTAAAAGTGTGCAACATAAATACCACAAAATATTTTATGCTAATTCTACTGTGCTATTTATTACTAAATAGTGACGATTGTTGCACACATTAAGTGTTTACACTCTAGAGTACAATCACTAAAACCGTGCAACATTTATTTACGTGTTCTCCGTATTTGACGTGACTGTCACTGGATCGTATAGATACTATTGTACACTTTTAGTGTTCATACTCTCCTGTAAATTGTACCAACTAAGAAATACCAAGAATTTTATGAGAATCGACCAAAATTCAAGGAAAAACTGCATTTTCCTGTTAGTTTGGTTTACAGTTCGTAACCGTTTATCAATGAAATTTTCTAGTAGCATGTTGATGTTATTTGATTGTTTGTTTGTTTGTTTGTTTGTTTGTTTGTTTGTTTGTTTGTTTGTTTGTTTGTTTGTTTGTTTGTTTGTTTGTTTGTTTGTTTGTGTAGTTGATTAGTTAGTTCAATGTGTAAGTTTCTTTTTAATCGTTTGTTTTAATGGTTCTGATGTTTAGTAGTTTCGGAGGCTTCCGTGTTTCATATGATAACAGACGGATTTTTATTATGTTCTAGTAAAAAAAACAGTGCTTCAGTTATAGACTGTTGTAATTATCATCAAAATATTGCGGGAAAATTAAAATGCCTTTTTGTACTTAGACCAAAGTTATTCATTTATTTGAAAATAAATTACATTGGTCTAAGCGGTGTTCTAAACTTTTGTAAACATGCCAAACAAAGCCAAGCAACCTGATTAGTCAACACAACATTCATTAGAGAGGTGTCGACTCAAAGCACTTTATTGTTTACTAGTAAAATGTTAGTTGTTTTGCCTTTTGACTAACTGATTATATTGCAAAAAACTATTTATTAAGTTGACAATATATAGCACTATGCCAAGAGCTTGTTTATTAAATGTCACTTCCAAAACCTTTAAACTTAAATACTCATGAACGATGACATTCAAGATTTCAATTGATATTTCTTTAAAAATTCTAATGGCAAAAATAATATTTCAGTGTTGAGATGTGTTTTTTTTTTAAAAGGACCTACAAGATAACAGTTTTTTATTTGAAATCATCATATTAAATAAAGATTTTCTGGACAGATGGGGCCCCTAAAGTTGCACTAAATACCCGCTATAAAGGATATGTACTGTAATTTCTAATTCAGTAATATAAATCTCTATTTCCTTCACGATACCGCAAATACATTTCAAGATATTTTCCTAATTCTTCTTTTCTATTTTTTCTACTATTTTACTCTGTAATTATTAAGCAAAAAAAGTATTATATTTGTTCAAATTAATATTCAATTTTCTGTGGAACATTTTCTATTCCATAAAGCACACTGTTGTATAATTAATTTTTTGTTTTTTAGCTCTTCTATTTATTTTCTCATTATATACTTGATATTTATTCTATATTAATTGCTATTAATTTTAAATTGTCATAATGTGCCGATGCTGCTTTGAATTTGTATTATATTTTTGTATAATATTCTAATTTAATCATAGTAATGTTCAAACGTGTTAGTCGCAATAGTTATGTTCCATCCCTAAGTCTTTTTCGATACTGCTCTGAAATAAAAATATGGTTTCACTCTTTCTGCGCATTTTAATTATGGTAGTGTTTGATTTTGTGTGTTTTCTTTTCCCTCATCTTCCCATCTTCCTAACTTCTGTCGCACACTAAGCCGAATCTGTTCCAAGGCATCGGTACTTTGTCGCATGAACTTATCGATCACCGACAGCCCTCTTCGATTTGTCGGTAGATGATGTTTATTCGACGATCGTCGCCTCGAAGCATTAGGTAAATCAGATACCGAACGAGCTCTTCTTGAATTGTTTTCATTTTCAGAAGAACTTGAACCCTTCCTTGAATTCGAAGGAGCAAAAGTCAAATCAAGCTGGCTTGCAGCTTGTGATTTATACATGTGATTTCTGCCAGATTTTCTACGTTTCAAATTCTCATCTTCTTTTACAAAAGTCTTTAAATCGACATTTCCTACATCAGGATGTCCAGTGTATTCAGACATTAAAGCGACATCATCGTTATCGTGTGCTGGTTTGCCATTAAGAACTCTTTCAGCACGAAGAGCAACCAGTAAAGCTCGTTTGTGAGACAACGTAGATCTCAGCTGAGACTTCGCGATTTTTAGCTCGGAGTCCAACTCTTGGTACTTCTGCCGCATGCCACTGACAGTTTCTTCGAGACTTTCAATGAAAGCTCTGCTTTCTTGTAGGCTATCGTAAGGGCCTGGGGGGTCGTCCAGACATAAAAATTCAATAACAGGCTGAGTCCAGCTCAGTTCTTGCCTTTCTAGAATTCTATTCAAATATTTCTGTAGTCCTCTTTTTCTCATTTCTATAAAGATATCGCTGAAGTTATCTCCGAGGTACTTCTTCGGCGGAAGTTCGATATTTTGAAGGTCTTCGGCATAAAGCTTTCGTAGATTTTCATCGAGCTGAGAGAAGTCTGAATATCGTCTAAACACAAACCAGCTCCGGCCATCACTTAATTTCACACTGATCTGATACACAGTGAAGCGTTTTCGAGCTTCCACGACTTCGTAGCCGATGATAGGGGCTTGTATATCTGCATCGGTAGATTTTTCTTCGGTGTTGACATCTTGCGATAAACTATCTTGCAATTCTGCCATTTTAAGTTATTAAAATGTACTTGTACTTATGTTGACATATCGTTTCGGTCTTGATGCATTTGCGAGTAACTCGTTATAGTCTTCATCTAATAGTGGGAACATTTTTAGAAAATAATATTTTGATATTACCATGTTGTCACCATAACGTTCCAGTATGTCTTCCGATTATTTAGTTTTGTATTATGTGTTACGTATACATTGGGAGTAAATTACCAGTCGTTTGTCTTTATTTTATGCTGACAAAGGGCACAAACTGTGTTGATGTGAATTTAACTTGCAAATGAGGTGTTCTATTGAGTCATTATTGTTGAATACACAGGTGGGTGGATTATATTCCGACATGCTTCGGTGGTTAACCGCTGAATATGATCAATGCAGACACGAAAATGTTTATTCGTTGATATTTTCGTTTTAATTTTCTTTAAAAAGTGTTAAAGTTTTCGTTAGTGGAGAGGATAATACTAAACCTTGACTTCGTGACAATATTATTTAGTTGTTGTTTTTTTTTCACACTAATTAAGGGTTGCAATATTACTTAGTGTTTTTCACACAAATTGAGGTTTGCACTTGGATGAAAGCATGCGAACAAATGTCTACACATTAGAAAATTAGTTTTTTATTCGCATTCTCTTTTCGAATTTTAGTTTACAATGACCAAATGCTGTTTTGAATAACAAGAAGCATTTTGTGATTTGAAGTCCTACAACGGCGAATGAAACAGCATAATCTTCTATTCACATTTTTCTTTCAAATAGCTTTTCGATTGCATTTAAAATGCTCCAATGTCCTTTTCACGAGTTGATTACTCTTTGCAACTTAAAATTTACTGTTCAATTTAGATTTGATTTTGCGTGATTTTTTAAGGCGCGAAAGATGTGTAATGTTTAATTGAATGGAAGTCACGAATGTCAAATTTAAACCTGATCCACATATACACACAATGCAATTAATTATTTTAAGATTTCAAAGAGATGCTTATTTGTTTCACAATCAGTGTTTTTCCCTTTTTTCGTTTTCTTTTTTATGTTTATTTTGATTCATTAAGTTTTACGTTTGTTTTGTCATTGTGCCTGGCTCTGTATATTTATTTGCAGCATTTTTTCTTAATTTGTTTGTTTTTTAGCTTATGTGTGCCCTTGGCAAACAAGCCATGTTTTATGGTTTCCGATTGTAGTTACTTATGCGTAGTTTGACCAGTAACGTCTTCAAAATGACGACCGAAGAGATATTAACGATTCATCTCGCAATAGATGAAGCTTAAAAAGCGCTATTAAAGGACAACTACACCAGGAAACCATAAGATATGGTTACAGGAAACCATAAAACATGGTTTCTGTTATCGGATTTACCAGAGCCCTCGTCCTTTGTCGCAGGCCACAAGAAAACGTGGACTCTTGATACGACATTGTTACTTTTTCTAAAACTACAAATATTTCGTCCCTAGATCCCTTCGTCAAAGTCTCTCTCATGGTGGCCGGTCGTCAGATCAAGAAAACGAAGACCTCCGTCGCTACCAAAACGCTACAGCCTATCTACAACGAAGCCTTCGTCTTCGATATCCCCGTCCACAGACTTGGTGACGTCAGCCTCGTAGTGCGCGTGCTCACAGTTGAGCAAGAAGTCGGAGAAGGGGTTGGGGATCCCCGAACTGGCAAAACCATTGGTAAATCAATTATAGGTCCGGATGCTAAAAATAGCATTGGATTACATCACTGGAATTGTATGATGACGTCACCGCGGAAGCCTATAGCTCAATGGCACCCGCTGTTACTAAACTAGTCTTTGAGTTAACAAAAGGTGGAATTATGACTTAGGAAAATATTTTCCAAAAACCAATTGCCGTCAAGCACTATGACGTCATGGCTGTTTACATGAATAAAAATGCATCTAGTTCTGGCGAAAAATTTTTCCTTTAATACATTTGGCATTGTACTTATACTTATAATTTGTTCCAATATTATAAGTGAACGTTTACCCTATTTTTCATTATTTTTAAGATGTTAAATCGCCTCTTTTGCCCATGATTCTTAGCATTAATACAATAGATTTGTTTACGTGTGACGTCATAGTGCTTGTGGTTAATTGCATTCTGGGTTAACTTTGCATTAAAATCACGAAATTTAAGATCATTGTAAAGCAAGAGAGTATGAGATAAGAGAGCTTATACTCCGTATTAGGCTTTACATTCAACAGGGGATATTTTGATTCTCTTTTTAAACTGAAGTTATTTCGGGAACGTAACGTGTTTACTTGGCTAGGTTGCAGGAGGCGCGGTCGTATCTTCAAAACTTCTCAAGACAAAAGTGCGGGGATTGTTAACAAGATCTTGATAAAAGTACTCTTAGGTAAGCAATTGAGTATGAAGACTAATTGAAGGAGATAACGTTTCGTTGCCATCACGGCAACATTCGACCTGACGATTAGTGTTCATAATCGATTGTTAACAAGTTTCTAAAAATAGCACGACGAGTAGAGACCCTGATGGGGCCCGGGCATATGCTCTCTTATCTCATACTCTCTTGTTGTTAAGCAATGTTGAATAGCAGCCTGCATGGTCTGGTTGATGGATAAAAGAGCACGTAACGCACTTACAATTTGATGTAGGAAAACCTAGCTATCAGAAGAGTTAAAAGGAATTTACAGTGGCGGATCTAGAGGACGGGTGCAGGGGGTGCTTACCCCCTCCTGGAAAAGATGCCGAGACTTCGTTTTCTCAAATATTTTTTTTAAGAACTTCAGTATTTCATGTTTACTGAGTAGTGCACCCCCCTGAAGATGATGCACCCCCCTGATTTATACACCTCTCTTTGAACGTTTCGGAAATATGATTATGATCGAAATTTGACTTCGCTATTTAATGCATTTTGAAATAATTGCATACACAAAGCCCAAAAAGGCTTTAAATGAGTTTGAACAGAAAATTGATGTCTGATCTATAATGTTCATTGGACACCAAATTGAAGGATCTAAATGCAGCGTAGACTCCCTCACAGTCGTTTTTAGGGTTTGTCACGCAATAACTGAGTGATCTGCGTGACAAACCATTAAAACGACTTTGAGGGAGACTAAATGTAGCGTCGAGTATTAGAAAAAACGTTCTCAGTTCTCAGAAATGTAATACTACTACTACAACCAAAGCCACGCATCGAAACAAATTTTCTACTGATCTAAAATAAGCACGCTTTAATAAAGTTTTTTTTCTTCTTTTGTTCAAAAAAGTGTATAATTCAGCGTTGGAAACAAGTTATCTCAAATTGAAAGCACAAAAATTGACTCTGTATGGATTCGACTGTTTGTTTATAGTTTCACTAATTACGTTTGCATACTGGATCATCAGTCTTGGGATATGAGTATGCATGTATGGAAAATTTGTTGAGATGGCTTTCGTTGAAGTATAAAACAAACTATAATTTTATAATTGACAAAATAAAAAATATCCTCAGGCACAACTTATACATATTTAAATTGAATTTTGGTCACTTAAAAATTTAAAATTGGGATATACATATGTTGTTGCATTGAGTAATGGTACCCTCTTCAGGCGTCTTAGGCTTTCCTTTTTTACAGGCTGGGCTTCCTGTTTTCAATTTGACCGCTAGGGTACTAAGGTCTCGTAGGTCGAACGGGTCGAAAGTCCTGCTGAAGAGGCTGCGTATATGGGTCCAGCTTGGGAAATAATTTGAATTCTAATAGTTAGGGCCTGTTTATATGAGGCGAGCCAGCCCGGATTTGGGGGGTTGTTTTCTTTTGTTTTCACGCTCTGATAGGTTGAACACAAAAGAAACCCGCTAAACCGGGCTGGCTCACTCCATCTAAACAACCCATAGATGTGAACACGTAATTACACAATTATATTTTTAGGCTAATGCATTTTGGAATAAAATTGAAATTTAAACATTGAAGGGTTTTTGTAGTTATTTGTATCTATTCATGTAATTCGAATGTTATTCGATATATTTTCTTGATTATTCGTTGTTGTAATTATCTATTTGTTTTCTTATTTAATTATTAATTATTGATCTGCCATCTATTAGTTAATTCAACCATATTTTTTGTCACTTTTATGATCGAGGAGATTGAAGTAAAGGAGAGGCATTTTTCAGTAATAGAACACGATGGAAAGTGACGAGAGCAGGAAAGAAATGGTGGGAGAAGAACGAACTGAAAGACAACAACTACATGTTTATCTCTGCGTGATCCGTGTTTCATTGCTAAGTTTCTGAAGACTAGTACCCAGTCTTCCGCTCTTAACGATAACGACCAATCATCAATAAGGCATATTTCTATAAAATAAATACGAAACTCTAAAAAAAACAAGAATTATCACAAAAACACAAGCCGATAAGAATGCTGGGTTTATGCCGTATTGCGAGTATGATTAAGTAAAAGGTCAGAGTCAATCAACCAATCAGAAAGGATATTTTCAATTTCGGTAGACGTGACATTATTTAATTATTTGATTCAGTAATGCTGTAAACGCATATTACTTATTTTTGACCAATAAGAAATTGTGCTCTAGTGCAATCATACAATTGAGCGATGAACAGACAACAAAAGCCTAAGACCTCCAAACAATACATCGAAGCTGTAAAGGAATGTACTTTGTTTGTGTACATGACGAGAAGACCTCTTATGTAAGTATCTAACAATTTCTTATTTTTACAATGATAACTATTCGCTATGGTGCTTAAATCCCCAAATCAATGTCTCATTAATGTTTAATAATACCATCTCGGCTCGAACCGCGACACAGATTTTAGAATGCGGTCGGTTATTTATAAGATATAAAGAACTAGTTATATAATATCACTTAGTGAGCCTATCATTGATGATGACCCCAGCTTATTTCTCAGTTATAAATGTGTAATGATCAAGTTTTCAAAAACTATTTGAGTATTTTGGCGTTACCGTGGGGCGCTTACATCTAAAATCGTTCCATCGCGAACTGGTGCCTTAGCAACTTTGACTGGATTTTTTTTTTCTGCGACATCAATAATACCGCCTCGGTAGATCGACGGTTGATGTCGAAGAAAAAAATCCATTCAAAGTTGCAAAGGCGCCCTGTCGCGATGCAACAATATTTTAGGTGTAAGTGGTAACTTTTGCAGCCTTCCAAAATCAATGCTATGCTCAGGACAGGCCTTGAATAGGAACTTACCGGATTCGTGAATGAATTACTTCCAGATTATACAGGACAACGGCCTGGTAATGGTACAAAAGTACCTTTTTTTGATCATTTTACAATTATAAACATATTAAATTAAAACTTGTATTGGGTACATGTCGACTGAAATAACAGAAAAGCTATACTGGTCAGTCAACTTGTTAAATAAGTATTTTCTTGATTATTAGGTCATTATCTAATAGGATGCAAAACTATGAGGCTCACTGAACTCGAGGAAAAAATTAAACTGGAATTTAAAAATTACTATTTTTATCTTTCCCTCTCTAATAAATTAAAAAAGACCTGAATTTTTCTATCGAAAAAGTACAAAGCATAGTCGACTGCCGTCGGTCGCGTTTAAGTGTACAAAGCATATACTTAATACTTTACTATACTCTTATTACTAAAATACAACTGATGCTGCCTTGCTACGCTCGCTCAGGCTCGCTTCGCTACGGCAGCAAGTATGAATAAAGCTTGGATAATGGTTTTTGAAAAGGACAACTTCCTGCAAGCAATTAAAAGACGAAAAAAAAAAATAGTGCAGCTCAAATGACATACATCCTATACCAAAAATCATAAAATAATAACCTACCAGTTTTTCGGAAAAGGTTTTTGATCATGAATAGAAAGATGTGATCAATATTGTTTGACTGAGACATTATATTGAAGGTGTACAATGACCCCACTATACCATGCCACAGAAACCTAAAAATGCTTTTATGCATTAGAGTACTGAGTCGACTTTGTGTCAACAAACAACCAGCTTGTGTTAATAGTTTAATATCCTTCAAACGGAAATCCAGAACATAGGAACTCAAAACTGATTCAAGTTGACTGTTCACTGCGTCTTCTGGTCAAATGTCACCCCCTGAAATCAAATTTAGGCATGGTAATAATATAATGAAACAGGCTGCTGCATTCAGCAGTATAGAGCCAGAGCCATACGTCAGTTTAGCGTTCAAGAGTATGATTGATAGGCTGAGAGTGGTTAGCATTGTTTACCAGGAATTTAACTTTTGAATTGTATGGAAACACGATGACATGATAACGGTATATTTCGTCTTTATTCAAAGATATAATCATGATTAAGTACAAAATATGCTGAGTTGGTTTTAAAAGAGTTCTAATTCCCTACAGGACCCTACAGGCTTTCAGTCCTTCATTTATAGTTGGTTTAATGTTTTTGATAAAGAAAGCCTCGAGGGCAGCTAAACTGTGATCGCTTGATTTAAAGTTATTGTGAACAGCATTAAAAATATGCTCCTTCAGGTTATTTATGTTGATTATGCCTTTGAATAAAGACGAAATATATCGTTATCGTACCATCGCGTTTTCCATACAATTTTAAAAGTTGAATTTCTGGTAAACAAAGGGGGTTTGGTACACTATAGATCCCTTGAATGAGACGTCAAAGCAGCCTCATCTGGATTTCAACACCAAAGATTTTTGCTCTCTTGGGAGCTGAAATCCATCGTTTTGTCCTCCAAGTTGAGGCTACGTCCACACTAACGCGGATAAATTTGAAAACGCAACTGTATTTATTCGGTTAGGCCTTTCGTCCACACTAAAACGCATGAATCAGAAACAATTTTATGCTAATCCTGTTGTTTAACGAGCAATTGTTCTCACGGTATCGGAGCAAAAGTTGCATTTTCAAATTTATCCGGCATAGTTTAGCCAGGGTCTGAGCTGCATTCCAACGAACTTCAACGAATTCATAGAGGGATCTTACGCTTGACATCATTTCACCACAGGCAACCCAAACTCATTATTAATTATAAAAATCATTTCAGTGTTAAACTTGAAATAAATCAAGAATACAAATCAAGGTCATTCAAGAAGTCTCAATAAATACAAAAAAGCATTTTTTAATTGTATTTATTGAGACTTCTTGAATGACCTTGATTTGTATTCTTAATTTATTTAAAGTTTAACACTGAAATGATTTTTATAATTATTGACAGATAATGAGCTTGGGCTGCCTGTGCATTTCACAACAAAATTGTCACTCCGCTGACTTTATTTAAAACTAAAACAAACAATTATTCCTATCACATTCAAATACAAAATGCTGTGTTTTACATTCAATTTGCATTGCTTAGTACCCACACAAATCCAATTTTGTTCTTTGCAGAAACATTTTTTTTGTATTATTATCATTATCACTTTTTATTATCCTATCATTGAATATATATAAGGAATTGTAAGTATTAAAAAAC
This sequence comes from Diadumene lineata, assembly GCA_918843875.1. NCBI lineage: Eukaryota > Metazoa > Cnidaria > Anthozoa > Actiniaria > Diadumenidae > Diadumene > Diadumene lineata. The sequence goes on from OU974084.1 coordinate 9,538,556, forward strand.
TTACTTACTTACTTACTTGTAAAGTGCATGGATCTTTTTTTAAAGGAAAAGTTCGGTAACTAATATGTTTAGTCAAAATAATCATCTTTTTTTGGGGGGGAGGGGGGGGGAGTAAACCGAGGTATTTTTCGTATTGATCAAAGCTTTGAAATTTTGTTTTATCACTCACTGACAATCTCCTGACTGGATCAGCATTGAAACGATAGGTCTCAATGCTGTCTAGAAGAAAATGTAAGAGGTATTAACTTGCATTTTAGGCTGAAGTTATTTGCGAAAAAAAATTTTTGGTAGGGATTGGACCATCATACTACCCAATCAAATCTGTGTACAAATATTAAAACGTATGCTTTTCTTATTGATAACAGTGTCTACAAAGTTTCGAAGATGGATCAGATAAGCTATTTCCACAAACCAAGATCCAACCCACTAGAGTATCATACCCTGCACCAAATAATCGACAAACACGCAGCAAACAACCCTGGCAAAGAATGCATCGTCTTCTACGATACCAATCAACAACGAACAAGCCTGACATATCAACAACTCAAAGATCAATCCATCAAGTTTGCTGCGTCTCTTCTGAAACTTGGCTTCAAGCGTGGTGACAGGATCTTGTTGTATACAGCAAATAGTCTTCAGTTTATGGTTTGTTGGATGGCTCTCACACGCATTGGTATCCTAGCGATATTGATGCGCAGTGATGTTCAGTGGAAGGACCTAACTTCTCTAAAAAGATTTAAATGCGCAGGAGTTATTACTGGGCTCAAAAACATCCCAGATAAACAGCGCCAACGTATTGAAGATGAAATTGCTGAAGTAATCAAACAAAAAGACGAACATGGGCACCTCTACACTAAAGCCATCATCACTATTGGCGAATTCAAGATTAACATCAACCATCCTAACATTCTACGGTATGAAAATCTTATTGATGTTGACAGTAACCAACCAGATGTGAAACAAGCTGAAAGTAAAGTAGATCCAGAAGATGCTGCTTTCGTATGCTTCACGTCAGGCAGTACAGGCGCACCCAAGGGTGTGGTGTATACACATTTCACTGCTTTAAACAGCGTAAACATCCTTATTCCTGGAATGCCTGCGAAAAGCGACCGGAAGTCATTCGCTGCTAGACCAATTGGAGGAAGTAGCCGAGCGTTCGCAATTCTTTATACTTTGTTTACTGGTAGTACGCACATCATCACCCTGCACTCCCAGCTTACCATGAAAGACTCCTACAAGTTCATGTTTGATATTATCATAGCAGAGAATTGCAGTGGCTGTAGTATACCTCAAGAGCACGTTGTGCAGCTTCTTGACGAAAATATCCAGGAAAATTATGATTTTGCTAAGGTAATATGATCAGACATACATATATCATACTTCTAAACGACTGAGAATGCTGAGTCTTTCTTTGATTTAAATTAACTGACTAGTCGACTAACTATGAAATGGCTCACTAACAAATCAGATTATTAGACAGTTGAAAGACTAGCTGATTAATAAAGGACGATTTTCACTCGCAAAAACGTCGCAAACATGAAATTGTTCACGTTTCTGTTTCGTGTTAACTTCATTTCAAAGTCAATTAATCATAAAAACATATAAAATAAAATACATTTTTCTGTTAAAACCTAACCCATTTGACAGTTGAGCCCTTCCACACGAGGATGGATACAAAACTAACGCTTTTTTTTATTTCAAGGTAACTGCATGGGGATTTGGAAGTGAAATCGTCCATCGAAAAACCGTCAAAGCCTTACTAGACGCCTTTCCAACAAAACCCGCCATTGTTGTTTACGCAACTAGTGAAGTTTTAACTGTCGGAATCCAGCCTTTGTCTAAAGCAACAATTGACAAGAAAGAAGATTTTGGCAAAGTCTACATGTTTCCTGATATTGAAGTCAAGGTCATTGATGACAATGGCTTAGTGGTACCTTTAGGGACCAAAGGAGAAATCTGCGTACGAGGACCCAAGATGTTCCTAGAGTACCTCGAGGATCCCGCTGCTACCACAGCAGCCAAGAAACCAACAGGGTGGGTCCATACTGGTGACTATGGTATAATGTATGACCGAGCAAGACTGAAAGTTCTTGGACGAAAAGTTGATTTGATTGTTGCCAAAGACCAGGCCTTCTTTCCTATCGAGGTGGAAGAGGTATTACTTGAGAACTCGGATGTACAAGACGTGATAGTTGTTGGTGTTCCAAATAAGGACTATAAGCATGATGTCTGCGCATGTATCATTGAAGTTCCCGGATCTAATTTGAAAAAGAGAGTCAGTGAGCTGCATGAATGGTGTGAGAAAGAGTTTAATGTTGTCAACAATAATCAATCACCGATGAAACCAAAGCATTTTTTGTTTATGAAGGAATTCCCTATCAGCATTTCTGCCAAAGTAGATAGACAAGAACTACGAAATTTTGCAAATAAAACTATCATAAGTTAAGCAGACAATTTTAGTTAAATTTCGATACTTTTTGATTTTGTGTAACATATAGAATGTTAAATTAATTTTAGCATCTAGTAGTTAGTCTAATAACATAATTTCCCCCCAACGAATTTAGTCTTAACAAATATAAACACATATTACATTTCAAAACCTGGCTATTTTAGATTAAATTGTTTCGATGGGGGAATTTCTTTTTCTATTGAGTTTGGCGATTTTATTCTTCACGTAAACAAGAAAAGACGTCATAGTGAACTAGGGCATTAAATCACTTTTGTTAAATAAATGAATAATAATTTTTATTTCATTTTATTTTAGTGGTTGTAAATGTAATTCAAATAAATGTTTAAATGTGAACTTATATCTAACTATCACGTAGTTTATTTTTGAAAATAAAAACTCACTGCATGCCAGAGGCATGAATGTCCGGCTTTTATTCAATTTTTTTATGCCCAACTAACTGCCTTATAGCACACGAGGGAGCTTGCTCCCGCAACACGCACCCGCAACATGCTCTCGGAGCATGGGCTCCGGCAAAATGCTCCCGAGCAAAGCTCCCTCGTCTGTACCAACGATTTTACGCGAAAAATACGTTGCGCAACAAAAACTTTGCTCCCGGGTTTTACTCCCTCATGTTAAAATCGATACACACAAGGGAGCTTGCTCCTGAAACACGGTAATGCAGCAGTTTTGCTCCTGGAGCTTGCTCCCTCATATTAAACCAGTTTGATATGAGGGAGCAAAACCAGGGAGCAATTGTTTTGTTGCTCAACATAATTTATTTTTTTCGCGTGAAATCGTTGGTACACACGAGGGTAAAGGCTGGTACACACGAGGGAGCTTGCTCCCGCAACACGCACTAATGAAAAAATGAATGATTATCAATCAAAAATTAAAAGAAGTATCTATAAGAATAAATAAAAAGGGATCACTGGCCCCCCATGCCCCCCCCCCCCCCGGATCCGCCTCTACAGATGGCTCATTTATTGAAAACTACATTGCTTAGCATTTACGTGTTTTTTGTTGTTTTTTGTTGTTGTTTTTGTTTTTTGTTTTTGTTTTGTTTGTTTTTTTGTTTTGCTGTTGTTTCTTGAGCTCTTCATTATTTTAATCAAACGTTCACAAATTAAAATCAATCTTTGATGGGTGTTTATATCATCTTAGAAAAGTTCAAGTGAGTATGAACTGTATGACCGGTTAGACCAATTAATATAAGAGCATTAACAGGCTGATGAGAATTAACAGGCTGACTCACAAATTTATTTCTACGCATATCAAACTTTTGTTGTCGATTTTGGGCTTCCTGTGGTGACATACACTTTGTTTTTGTTTTTGTTCAAAAGTTTCTTTTTGACCAAAAACCAAATGGGCTAACTTGTTGTGCATGCTTTTACTAAAAAAAGCTGTAAAAAATTGAAGGATTTTGAGAGAAAACTCGCTTTTTTCGCATTGCTGATTTACTCCAATGCACAAATATGGTGTCACAATCCTTATAAGGCAATACATGAGGCTTGACAGAAAACGACAACATTCTTAAGGGAAAAGCTTGATATGTTTCGTTTCTCTCATGCATAAAATAGCACTATTTAGTGGTATCAAGACAATATGAGATAAGAGAGCTCATCCCTCGTATTGGGCTTTACACTCATCAGGGGATCTTTTCATTCTATTTTTTAAACTGAAGTTATTTCGGGAACCGAACGTGATTGGAAGTGCGGTCGCATCGTCAAAACATCTCAAGACAAATTTCTAAAGACAGCACGACGAGTAGAGCCTCTGATGTGGTCTGGGGATAAGCTCTGTTATCTCATACTCTCTTGGTGAGATGTTGCACGCTTTTAGTGCTTACACTCGAAAGTTTCACTGATTAAGTGTTTGCACTATAGTTTACACTAGTTGATAAGCTCCTATAGTTCGCTCTAGGTGACCTCCTGGCTTACATCAATATCTTACCCTCGCAGTAGTTATTAGTTTCGGGCCCATGTCCCTACGGTCCATTCATTCCCTATGGACCGAAGGGGAATGGGCTCGAAACTAAAAACGACTGCGAGGGAGTCTAGAGATTTTCAGACTCCCAGAATTTAAGTTTGTTTTTTGTTTTACCGCTATCACCGACATTCAACAACAAGGTCAACAGTTCGATTTTACAACAATCATATCCCTATATCAAAAAACGTTGTCGTGGAAAATATAAATAAGGGAATTATGAATTGCGATTAACAGGTTAGCTCAATCACAGGAAAAATTCTGATTCCCACGTCCAATGGGTTTATTTTGGGTTATCATTGGGAAAAGGCTACAAAACCCAATATTGGGTTCAAATTTACCCAAATCATACACATACCATTTTATCGACCATCGGGGTTCTTCAACTTGAGGAAATGACACTGATTTCAATAAAATTACTGTTTATTTGTTATCATTATTGGAAGTCCACAATACATTTCGGTCGTGCAATCTACATCCGAAAACTGGTATTCCCTTACTTTCCCTGACGTTTTCTTGAAATAGATATATCTATTTATTCGTAGATGCAACAAGTTGGTAGTTTGATTAACTTGGCACATCCATTTAGTCGATTTTCAGTAATTGTTGGTACCTTTTATGGGTAAAAACTATATATTGACACGCCCTTCTGGGAAGAACTTTCATACCTTTTAGGGATCATTTTCAATCATTCCGACGTCTATCTCTAGCATAGTCCCATCCCCTTTTTTTATTTAAACATATTTTTTTACAATATGTTTGCCCAAAAGCAGAGCTCATCTAGGGGCTTACATACTAATTACAACTTTACATAGATTCAAAACGGAAAAGCAAGGCAAAAAGAAAGAAAAAATTAGGATATTATCATTATTGTTGTTTTTATTAATCCACCTTTCCCCTCCCTGGAGATGGAAAAACGCAAAGGAAGATTATTTGTTGTGCCTAACAGTGAAGCGAAACAACATATACAAGTATATTGTCCTAATTAATAACAGTTTTTCTTGCAAAGTTTCGTAATTCTTGTCTATCTATTTTGGCAGAAATGCTGATAGGGAATTCCTTCATAAACAAAAAATGCTTTGGTTTCATCGGTGATTGATTATTGTTGACAACATTAAACTCTTTCTCACACCATTCATGCAGCTCACTGACTCTCTTTTTCAAATTAGATCCGGGAACTTCAATGATACATGCGCAGACATCATGCTTGTCGTCCTTATTTGGAACACCAACAACTATCACGTCTTGTACATCCGGGTTCTCAAGTAATACCTCTTCCACCTCAATAGGAAAGAAGGCCAGGTCTTTGGTAACAATCAAATCAACTTTTCGTCCCAGTACTTTGAGTCTTGCTCGGTCATACATTATACCATAGTCGCCAGTATGGACCCACCCAGTTGGTTTCTTGGTTGCTATGGTAGCAGCAGGATCGTCAAGGTACTCTAGGAACATCTTGGGCCCTCTTACACAGATTTCTCCTTTGGCCCCTAAAGGTACCACTAGACCTTTGTCATCAATGACCTTGACTTCAATATCTGGAATCATGTAGACTTTACCAAAATCTTCTTTCTTGTCAATTGTTGCTTGAGAAAGAGGTTGGATTCCGACAGTTAAAACTTCACTACTTGAGTACACGACGATGGCGCCTTTTGTTGGAAAGGCGTCTAATAAGGCTTTCGCGGTTTTTTGATGAACGATTTGACTTCCAAATCCCCATGTAGTCACCTTTATTAAAAAAAAATGGCTTTAGTTTTCTATCCATCTCCTTGTGGGTGGACCTAACTGTCAAATGGGCTAAGTATTAACCGAAAAACGTGACTTGCTTTGTATATATGTTGTTATAATCTCGGGGGTGGGGGGTACTACCCTATATCGACTATACGGGGATGATCCGCTGAACAGTATGGTATGGTTTTTCGACCTTGGTGTCATGAACAGGGTATCTAATTCTACTCTGTTTCCGATTTAATCCAAATTTTCTGTCATAATCAGGGCCCAAAAAATGACTTTAAAAAAGATAAGAGCAGCACGTGTGTCTGAATTGATATATTTGTACAAATCATATAATGTTCGTAAGCAATTGTAATTTGTCATAAACAGGATATGGAAGTTACGTATTTTTTGTCATAAACAGGGTAACCCCTACAAGATCCCAGCGGAACACCCCTACCCAGATCTGAAGGGAGTGCCCCCCGGGTCATAATATGGTTTGACTTGGTTTAACGAGAAACACAAACACGAGCAATCGTCCTTAATTTATCAGCGACTCTTTCAGTTGTCAAGTAGTCTGTTTGTTAATGAGCCATTTCATAGCTAGTCGTGTAGTCAGTTAATTTAAATCAAAGAAAGACTCAGCATTCTCAGCTGCGTTTAGAAGCATGATATGTTTGTCTGATCATATTACCTTAGCAAAATCATGCTTTTCCTGGATATTTTCGTCAAGAAGCTGCACCACGTGTTCTTGAGGTATACTACAGCCACTGCAAGTCTCTGCTATGATAATATCAAACATGAACTTGTAGGAGTCATTCATGGTAAGGTTGGTGTGCAGGGTGATGATGTGCGTACTACCAATATACAAGGTATAAAGGATTGCGAAGGCTTGGGCACTTCCACCAATTGGTCTAGCTGATAACGACTTCCGATCGCTTTTCGCAGGCATTCCAGGAATAATGATGTTTACGCCGTTTAAAGCAGTGAAATGTGTATATACCACACCCTTGGGTGCGCCTGTACTGCCTGACGTGAAGCATACGAAAGCAGCATCTTCTGGATCTACTTTACTTTCAGCTTGTTTCACATCTGGTTGGTTACTGTCAACATCAATAAGATTCTCATATCGCAAAATGTGAGGATGGCTGATGTTTATCTTGAATTCGCCAATAGTGATGATGGCTTTAGTGTAGAGTTGGCCATGTTCGTCTTTTTGCTTGATTATCTCAGCAATTTCACCTTCAATGCGCTGTCGCTGTTTATCTGGGAAATTGTTGAGCCCAGTAATAACTCCTGCGCATTTAAATCCTTTTAGAGAAGCTATGTCTTTCCACTGAACTGCATGATGCATCAATATCGCTAAGATACCAATGCGTTGCATAGCCATCCAACAAACGATAAACTCAAGACTATTTGCTGCATACAGCAAGATCCTGTCACCTCTCTTGAAACCAAGTTTCAGAAGAGACGCAGCGAACTTGATGGATTGATCTTTAAGTTGTTGATATGTCAGGCTTGTTCGTTGTTGGTTGGTATCGTAGAAGACGATGCATTCTTTGTCAGGGTTGTTTGCTGCGTGTTTGTCGAGTATTTGGTGCAGGGTATGATACTCTAGTGGGTTTGATCTTGGTTTGTGGCAGTAGCTCATTGTTGCCATCTTGAATCTTGGACAGGTTTCCTTCAAAAAGAAGAGAATGTAAAATTGTATGGTAGTCATGAACTCAATGACGATGATCAGTGAGAGATAAAAATAAATCATTTATTAAAAATACATGATTTGCTGACTAAGTTACGTAGTATTCAAATACAAACAAAATATTATATATTATAATATCTCTGATAAGTGGTACATAAAATGAGACGATTATGACTATTTTGATTATCTACATGTATTTATGACATTCATGACTGACTGATCTTTTATGCTCGTTTTCGTATGAGTAGGAAACAGTACCGTATCGTATCGTAGCCGTAGTTTTTAAGAAAACATTCGAATTTCCTGACGTATTGTAGCGGTATAGTAGCCGTACCGTTTGAATTTCCAGTCATGCGAAAACGACTCTATCTCAACACTTCTTTACGACCCTGTTAAAAATATCGATGAAAGGCAATATCCTCGACATAAACGTCAGTCGCCAATCTAAGTGCTAGGTTAGCCCGTGGACTTAGCCTGCCTTACATCCGGTATTTTCTCTCGCTAAACGGAGGAACAAGTCCATATGCTTCAGGCTACCTTTGGCTGAGCTTTGTTGCTGTCTACGCCAGGTTGAATAATCTGATTGATACATATTTGCTGTCGCAGCGAAGCCAGGGCAGCATAATAATCAAGTAGTTAGGGAGCTGATTAGGAGGTTTGAATCCCCTACAATCCTTTGCGAGTGTGCAAAAAAAAAACAATAGATTTCTTTGTTCTGCTGTGACGTGTGTGATTACTAGAATCCTTTGCGCGCTTAGCTTATAAACACCTATAAATACCTAACGGCTGTTTCGTATTTCCTTGACTATTTAGATCTGGTCTAAGGTCATTCCAAGGTATATATTGTCCTCTATATTTTAGCATGGCTGTGACACGTGAGCTCTTATATAATTTGCACTGAGTTATATACCTGTTAATGTTTTATTGATGTGTATTTGAAATTTAATCCAGAAATACAAACAATTGTTGACATTTTTATTATATTTTTACAATAGTTCTTTGATTTTTTTTCTTAATGTAATTAAAATGATATCTTGTTTATAATTAAAGAAAATTTAAGAAAAATATAATTGTGCTGTAACTGCATTGAAATCATGATTACATTACAGTTCAAAAGCTCAAACCTTAGTTTTTTCATAGTTTTAAAATATTCTAATTACTGTAAATACGTATTGTAAACGCTATAAGTCTTTGCAAAATGCGTTCCAAAAAGCTGTAATTAAAATAATTATTAAACATCAAAAACTATAAACTCAATAAAAAAGCGCATTGAGATTTATGAGTGATAATTACGTAACAATATATTTTTTTATGTTTTCACTGAAACAACAGGAGGTCCATGTAAAACGCACAATGTTTTGTAAACGCATTGAATCCTTGTTTAATGCGTTCGAAAAGTTGTAATTATTATTATTAAACTTCAAAAACTCCAAACTTCGAAAATTCAATTTAAAAATGGCATTGAGATTCATTACGTAACAAGATATTTTCTTATGTTTTCACTAAACGACCAAAACTATAATGACTACAAGAGGATCTATGTAAAACAGACAAATTACTCTCTTTTGTTTTTGGCTGTCAACATTCAACCACTGTTTAATTTGAGAAAATAACGTAGAATTTTGTGTTACTTTTTTGCAACTTTTTTTTTGCATGACTCAATCGTGCAGATAAATAACCACTTCTACGTGAAATGAGTTTCAATTACTTCTAGTTCTTCTCATAACTTTAGGCCAAATACGAAACTAATTGAAAGAAGCATTCACTAAGAGTTTCATAGACTGTTATGTCAACAGTGACATCAAACCATATCCAACTACTGTTTACTTGTGATATTTGTACAAATTTGTATTTTATATATCTGAAAATTATTAAGTTCATTCCACATGAAATTTCTATGTCGACATATCAATAGTTTTACCTTAGTTTCACCAGCTAAAATCTAACGAGAAATACCAACTTGATCCTTTGCTAATACTTCTGTATAATCGCCCAAAACTTATTTTTTGTTGCTTTCGAAGAACAATATGTGCTTATGTAGTGGAACAGTTGATAAGAATTTCTCCTATCAAATACGCTGTAAATTTCTCAAACAGCAGTACTTCAACTAGCTTGTCTCAACGTGGAATCTATGTGGTTTCTAACAAATATGAAAATTTCTAGTCTCAGTCTCAATGGCGTGACAGAAGTGTCAACCCGGCTTGTCTAGAACAGTTCGGAAGAGAGTTTGCCCTGGTCTATAAATATGCTTGATAAGTTCGACATGTTCTACAATATGGACTGGACTGGACCGAGGCTGGACTCAAACAGAACTAAAATTTGAACTCAAACGGAGTTCAAACTTGGCCAGTTGCACGAAGCCTGGACAGGGCTGTCCAACGGATAAATCGCTATTCAGTAGATAAAGTCTGAAAAACATTCTATAGAGTAGATAACTTGTATCCAGTGGATAAGTTTATTCGTGCGACCGGCCCCTGAAAGATAAATATTTAGCGGTGTACGTCCCTTATCTACATATTGATATTGATATGATGTGCATTTTAAGGCCGACACACACTAGGCGACAAGTCGCAGCGACTTGTCCCCGCGACATGTCGCCTCAGTGTGCAATTCCAACCGGTTGGATTTCATTTGGCAAGTCGCAGCAACAAAATTCTGTTGCGGCGACAACAATTTTCGCCAAAAAATGTTAGTACACACGGGAGGAAATTGTTGCTGCGACATGTCGCGGGGACAAGTCGCTGCGACTTGTCGCCTAGTGTGTACCGGCCTTTAGGCAGCGTTTACACGAAGCCGGCTATTTTTTTAGCCAACAAAAAAAATCCGTTTACATAGCGTTTTCGTGTAAACGCCAAATGTTTAAATTATTCTCTCTCATTATGACTGGACCAAAGTGATGACTTCAGCGTTTTCGAAAATAGCCGGCTAAAGCTTTCACACGAAAACGCATAGCCGTCGTTTTCGAAAATATATACTCTGTGAGGTGCTTTCGAAAATAGCCGGCTAAGTAGCGTTTTCATGTAAACGGTAGGCCTAAACGGGTAAAAACTGATGTGCGTTTACGAAATTAGCCGGCTTCGCGTAAACGCTGCCTTAAAAGGACCTGGGGGACACTCATATATCAGAGGGAAGGGGTCCTTGTCGTTCCTTTAAGGAGTAAAAACGAAGATCGGGTACCTTGTAGGTCTCTTAGAGCTTTTCAGTTTCCCTCACAGAATTTAAGTTGCGGCGTTTAAGGGTATTTTCCTCATCATGGATTTTCAAATACAAGGTTTCGATTTTACGGCCATCGTATCCAAATGTTCTCAGATGCAATAAATTTGTGGTTTGATTAACTTGGTTGACTTCAGTTATATCGAGTTGAATCATATATTGCCACGCCCTTATGGACAGAACTATGGTATCCGTTTGGGAACCATTTCAACCATTCGTTGTAAATATTGTTAAGTGTCAATTCTTGAGGATTTACAGGCTGACTGCCAAATTTGCGTCGTTTTAGGTTTTAACATTGCATGCTTTTTTTCGGCTAGCCTTTCATGCATATTTTTTTCTTGGGTCAACTTTCCCCCCCCCCTTTTTTTTTGGTTCGGATATTTTTTATTTTTTCAAATCATGTTTGGATTCCCCCCCCCCCCCCCCCCACCTCATTTTTCTAATGCTCCGTCCCTTACATCAATATTTTACCCTTATTTTTATCGAAATACAACAATTTACAAATAATTTATTTTAATGAATAATAAAGACAAAGTTACAAAGCAATGCTATTTTTATCCAATTACAAATTGCGAAGCTTAAGATGGAACCTGGGGACTCCCGCCCATAGTCCACCCCCCTCCTAGGAGATAAAAAAACACAAAGGAACATTATTTGTCGCATGTGACTAACAGTGAAGCGACAGTACTGAAGTAAATTGTCCTAACTTATGACAGTTTTACTCACAAAATTTCGTAGTTCCTTTCTATCTATTTTGGCAGAAATGCTGATAGGGAATTCCTTCATAAACAAAAAATGCTTTGGTTTCATTGATGACTGATTAGTGTTGACAACATTAAACTCTTTCTCACACCATTTATGCAGCTCACTGACTCTCTTTTTCAAATTAGATCCGGGAACTTCAATGATACATGCGCAGACATCATGCTTGTCGTCCTTATTTGGAACACCAACAACTATCACGTCTTGTACATCCGGGTTCTCAAGCAATACCTCTTCCACCTCGACAGGAAAGAAGGCCATGTTTTTGGTAACAATCAAATCATCTTTACGTCCAAGAACTTTTAGTCTTGCTTGATCATACATTATACCATAGTCACCAGTATGGACCCACCCTGTTGGTTTCTTGGTTGCTATGGTAGCAGCGGGATCCTCGAGGTACTCTAGGAACATCTTGGGCCCTCTTACACAGATTTCTCCTTTGGTCCCTAAAGGCACCACTAGACCCTTATCATCAATGACCTTGACTTCGATATCTGGAATCATGTAGACTTTACCAAAATCTTCTTTATTGTTAATTGTTGCTTGAGAAAGAGGTTGGATTCCGACCGTTAAAACTTCACTAGTTGCATAAGCAACAATAGCGGCGTTTGTTGGAAAGGCGTCTAGTAAGGCTTTGACGGTTTTTCGAGGAACGATTTGACTTCCAAATCCCCATGCAGTTACCTTGAAATAAAAAAAAGGCTTTAGTTTTTATTTCAGCTTTTAATAAACAACTATGGTCTTAAATCACTATGACGTCTAATCAAAACAATCTTTAACGATCTGATTGGTGATTGGATGATTTGGTGATCATATATATCCTCTACATACATACATACATACATACATACATACATACATACATACACTTTATTTTGTCTCGAATTTTGAGTAGCTTACAAGTATGCTAATATCTTCGAGGGAAAAGAAACTAAATAGTTACATAATCATAACAAAAGAATAAAACAGTCATTTAAAAAACGTACTTAGCATTGCCGTCATATACTGATTTGTAACAATTGCAAGATAGACAAAATGTTAACATTAAGTATAATATGTACGTCTGATCATATTACCTCAGAAAAATCATACTTTTCATGGAAGTTTTCGTCAAGAAGCTGCACCACGTGTTCTTGAGGTATACTACAATCACCACAGTTCTCTGCTATGATGATATCAAACATGAACTTGTAGGAGTCTTTCATGGTAACCTGAGAGTGCAGGGTGATGATGTGCGTACTACCAGTAAACAAGGTATAAAGGATTGCGAAGGCTTGGGCACTTCCACCAATTGGTCTAGCGTCGAAGGACTTTTCGTCGCTTTCCACAGGCATTCCAGGAATAATGATGTTTACGCCGTTTAAAGCAGTGAAATGTGTATACACCACACCCTTGGGTGCGCCAGTACTGCCTGACGTGAAGCATACGAACGCAGCATCTTCTGGATCTACTTTATTTTCAGCTTGTTTTACATCTGGTTGGTTACTGTCAACATCAATAAGATTCTCATACCGTAGAATGTTAGGGTGGTTGATGTTTATCTTGAACCCCCCAATAGTGATGATGGCTTTAGTGTAGAGTTGGCCATGTTCGTCTTTTTGCTTGATTATCTCAGCAATTTCACCTTCAATGCGCTGACACTTTTTATCTGAGAAGTAGTTGAGTCCAGTAATTACTCCTGTGCACTTAAATCTTTTTAGAGCAGCTACGTCCTTCCACTGAACTGCATGATGCATCAATATCGCTAAGATACCAATGCGTGTCAAAGCCATCCAACAAACGATAAACTCAAGACTATTTGCTGCATAGAGCAAGATCTTGTCACCTCGCTTGAAGCCAAGTTTAAGAAGAGACGCAGCAAACTTGATGGATTGATCTTTGAGTTGTTGATATGTCAGGCTGGTTCGTTGTTGGTGGGTATCGTAGAACACGATGCATTCTTTGTCAGGGTTGTTTGCTGCGTGTTTGTCGAGTATTTGGTGCAGGGTATGATACTCCAATGGGTTTGATCTTGGTTGGTGGCAGTAGCTCATTGTGGCCATCTTGAATCTTGGACAGGTTTCCTTCAAAAAGAACAGAACGTAAAATTGTATGAAATTTAAGTAAATGGTATTTGCGTCGTAACTACTTCGAAATCATTACATCACAGTTCAAAGGCTCTAACCTATTTAAAAAATTCAATATTCCAACTAATGTAAATACGTATTGTAAACGCATTTTAAAAGTCCTTGCACTAAAATGTGGTCGAAAAGCTGTAATCATTATTATTAAACTTTAAAAACTCCAAACTTCGAAAATTTAATTAAAAAGCGCATTGGGATTTATGAGATTTATCATTACGTTACAAAGGTCTCTTATTTTCTTATGTTTTTACAAATGTTCATTTAACATTACGTAAGGAGGTTCTCTTATTTTCTTATGTTTTTACAAATGGTTGTTTAACATTACGTAAGAACGTTCTCTTATTTTTAACGCAGACATTACGTAAGCAATGGAGGAGTTATCTTGTATCTTTTTACAAATGCTCGTTTAACATTACGTAAGAACGTTCTCTTATTTTTAACCCAGACATTGCGTAAGCAATGGAGGAGTTATCTTATATGTGTTCACTAAATGCTCGCTTATCATTACGTAAAAAAGGTTCTCTTATTTTCTTATGTTTTTAACTAATGATCTAAGGCCATCTAAGTCTCTCAAAACCGATTAATTTCAACAAAAATATCCATGTAAAACAGGCGAAGTATTCTCTTGAATTGTTTTAGTTGTCACTCGCCATTCAACAACTGTCTAATTTGAGAAAATAACTTACAATTTTGTGTAAGCGTTTTTGCAACATTTGTCGTCTTGTTCAGTTGAATGACTCGTGCAGAAAATAGCCTCTTCTACGTAAACTGAATTTCTTTGTCTATGTATCAATAGTTCTACCCCAGTCCCTGCTATAAATCTAACAAAAAATAGCTGATGATACCTTTAAAAAATGATCCTCTGCTACTGATTCTGTATAATCGCCAAAAACGTACGTCGTGTTGTTTTTGAAGATATGTGAAACAGTTGGTGGATGGTTTAGAATTTCTGCTATCAAATACGCTGACCATTAGAAAAGTGAAAGTGGGGGGTGGGGGTGGGGGGGAAGTTTCAACCTTGCAACCTTTTTTCGGCTTGCCTATCATGCATGTTTTTTTTTTTTTGTTGTTGTTGTTGTTTTTTTTTTTCACGCAAGGTTTTTTTTTTTTTTTTGGCTCGAATGGTTGGGATTTTTTTTCTGGCGAGTTTTTTTAATTTCAAACCGTTTTTAATTGCCCCCCCCCCCGTTCACTTTGCTAATGGTCCGTCCCGTGGCTTTTACCAAATATGTAAATTTCTAGTCTCAGTTTCAATGGCGTGACAGAAGTGTCACCGCGGCGCGCGTGTTTAAAAAAGGGCATTAAGAGAGACTGATAGGTTCGGCATATTGTAAATGGTTGACTGGACTGGACTGGACCGAAACTTCACTCAAGCTGGGCTGCGTAACGGATATTCAAAAACAAGGTTTCGATTTTACGATTATTGTGTCCAATGTCCCCTAGATGCAATAAGTTTCTGGCTTATTTGGTTGACTTCAGTTATATTGACTTGAATCATTTATTACTTTGGTACCTTTTAGGGGTCATTTTCAAAAATGTCGACGAGCTTCCCCACCTTTTTCCGAACGGAGTCCACTCTCCCTGGGGTAAATGTGAAAAAAACATCATCTTAGGATTAAATTAGTCGGAATAAACAAAGTAATTTAAATAAAACAAACTAGCTTATACCGCAAATTATCCCGTAACCAAAGCAACCGAAAATAAACAAATTTTATAGAAATGCGTCAAGTAGGGCCATTGACGTCCTTGAATCCACGAAATGTTACATTTTCCTAAAATTAGAGCCATAGGTGCGTCGTCGTTTATAACATTTTATTTCAATCACCTATAAATCATGCACAAGAGACTATGAGATAAGAGAGCTTATCCCCGGACCCCATCAGGGGCTCTACTCGTTCTTCAAAACTCATTAATAATTCATCAGCATCTAGTCGAAACCGTGATCCAATTTTGGTCACGTGCATGAGGTTTTATACCCATAAAATACTCTCATTTGTATTCAATGAATCTTAATAAAAAGACTCTAGAGTCTTTATATAAAGGTACATTAAATAGTAATGAGATTACTTTGCAGGCTACGAAGCAACCTCTGTTCAATCATGTGACCAAAATGGTCCAAGAAATTGAACCTGTTATTTGAGAAAGTTTCTTCCCCTTGAATTCTGAAGGACCAGACTCAAATGTGGGACGCATATTCAACACACATAAGAAATTCTGCGCATGATCAGAATGACCACCAGTCAATTTTATAACATTTTTCGCTTATTTTTCAAAATTGTATTTGAAATATTTGGTTTTATAAGTGTTGAGGGTTTTTGAAGTCATATAAAAAAACTCCCAGGACGTGTTTTATCAAATACTTGATAAAACACTGCTGCTCGTTTTTAATATAGTACATAATAACTTCAGTTTAAAAATAGAATTAGAAGATCCTCTGATGAGTGGAAAGCCCAATACGGTGATAAGCTCTCTTAGTTTCATATTCTCTTGCTCATGCACTTTTTTGATAATAGTTGAGATGTTATTCACAATAATTTAGTTTCAATAACCAGCACTATAGCGTCATTTGGGGAGGGGAGGTTTGTTCTTTATTTGCCCTACGATTAATGATTAATTAATCTCAATCGGTTAGAACGGGTTGGGTTGTATCAGGTTGATTAACCCGTTGTAGACGGTCGAGGACCAAGTATAATACTGGTACTTTTTTAGATTGTCAACACGTTGTAGCAGTTGATTCTCAACTTTTCTAGTAAAAATCGGCCTGTAGCGGTAGTACATTACGTCATAGCGCAAATGGCTCACTTATTGAAGGATACAATACTTTGCAGTTGCGCTTTTTTTAAATTTGTTAATTACTTGTGCCCGCAGGCCTTTAGGCCAGCGGCACAAGTATTA
The DNA here is from genome assembly GCA_918843875.1 of Diadumene lineata. NCBI lineage: Eukaryota > Metazoa > Cnidaria > Anthozoa > Actiniaria > Diadumenidae > Diadumene > Diadumene lineata. The sequence continues at coordinate 9,555,390 of OU974084.1, forward strand.
AAATCCAACGCGTATATTGTTTTTTTTCGACGTCGGGCTGAGCCTTCGAGCAATTTGTCAGCGGTCTTCCCCAGTGAAGCGTGTAAATGGGTTACCCTGTGGTCAATTTCTACGAAGCGAGTTGCTGTGTTTGGAGTGTTGTTCTTTTATCTGTGGAAATGTGGAGCGAATTACTCGTCAAAACGCTCAATCTACATACAAATGCACACGCCGTCCTTGATAGACCCACAAGAAAAGATGTCAATGAGCGTATATTTCGATCCGGGTTGTTTCAAGGACCTTGTAGCACTGATAGCAGGAATCTCACTGATAGCATGAATAACATTGATAACGAGTTCAAACCAGCTAGTTCTAATCAGATCGTTGATGATCAAAATAGCACAAATGACAATACAAATGACGATGACAAAACGAACTATACTGAAATGAATCTCTCTCGACATGAAGAGTCTCGAAAAGTTGCCAACACGGGAATCTATGAAGAAAGTAAAAAGGAAAAGAACAAGAAGCACCCATCCGCCATATTGGAAAATAATGTGTTCAACCTACAATTCTTTGGTCTAAAAGCTGACAAAATATCAAAGTTATTTCTGGTATGTGCTTTATTCATAATAAGTCTCTTATGCTTATTGAACATTGGTGAATTTTCTATACTTTGTAATGATGAATTGATATCATTTTTAAGCTTATATTATATCGTGTTTTCATTGAGCGTAGTCATCGTTATTTTGCTCACGTATATGTACTTTATCTTACGACAGTCTATTGAAAATATTGTTATATCACTAGAAAATGATTGTAATTTGTTTGAAAAGTCTGTATTATTGTCTAGTGATTTATATTATGATAATAAAAGTTATTTGTCAAAGCAAAGTCCAAGGTCTTGATATGCTAATTATTGTATAACTTTCGAACGTACCTTCCACAAACCTAGATATGTAGCCCGACGGGATAGAGAACCTAGCAGAATACCAACCAAACAACTAATACAATTTTTACTAAAATAGACTGTCCTGATTCTATTTAGTGATATTATCATTAGTAAATCATGTTGCACTAGAGTGATTTTCATCGAACTGTGCAACACTAACTAATAGTCAGTGTTTAACACTCTCTAATAGTCATATTTCAACAAAAGAAAACAAAAAGTGAAAGATCTACTAGTGTCTATTAGGTTAGTAACTATTTCACAGTTCGATGAAAATCACTCTACAATAATTGCAATATATTGTACTATAATTAGATTAAATACTGTCAATGCTGTTCAAATTTAACACTTATTATTGTTGATGATTAAAAAGCTGTTTTACAAATTATATTGCACTTCAATGATATTATCTCTTCTCATGATGCTCATCACTTTTAATAATAGAAATATAATATTATTACTAGATCTTTGAACTAGATATTATGAAATGACAAACTTTATTTGGTCTTGATACAGCTAATTCATACAACTAAATTTGGAAGAAAATTATTTTCTTAAAATGATTAGTTTCACAATTTTTCAAAATTTCTTTGTAATAACAATGAGAAATGCTATTTTGAAAAAAAACTTCATATTGACTTTCAAATAGCTTATGTGTGATAGAATTAATTTTTTATGGCCCGACTTGTTAGATTGAATTTGATGCAATTTTCATTTAAAAACAACTCTTTAAAAATAATTTCTATACACTCTAACAAATACACACACATTTCAATAAATATTTAATTGAACAACACAATAAAAACCTTTCATTATGGCAAATTTTCAATTCCACCTCCTGTATTTTCCCACGATCATGTGATACATGACATATTATAATGGATAATTGATACATCCTGCCAACAATGTCCAAAAACATTGTCTCAGTTTGAATAAGGTATAAAGGACGGAAATTTCAAATATTTGAGAGTAGAAATTTTTACAAAAAATTCATATTTTGAAAAGAAAATTGTACATTGTATATGTCCCAAAGAAAACTCGTGAACAAAAATATTACCACCCCCCCCCCTCCCAAAAAAAATATATATATATACTAACGCTATTGAATCTACTGTGAAGTTCACTGATAGTAAGTACGACCATTTCCCTTGAAATGGTTAATATTTTCCCAAACGCATACTCAAATAAAGACAAAAAATATAAGATCTATTTCCTATGTTTAATATAGCTTTCACTTTATATAATACATCTTGTTTTTTTATGCATTTATGTACATATTTATAAAAAAAACATATACATGTAACCACTACAGGGCACAAGTTATCGATCTTAGATCGTCTAGTTTTAATCAGAACATTTATCAATTTAAAGTGAATTTCCAGGGCGTCCAGGGGAGGGGGGACATGCCACGAATCATGACGAATTAAATCTCAAAATAACGAAGGATGATGACCAAAAAAAACTTTTTGTAGAACGCTTTCCGATATTGATTAATTTTACCGTAAATGCATATATAACGTCTAAGAACCTCTGCCGAAAGCATAAAAAACACGGTAAACGGTAACAATAATCGCGAGACGTCCGAGCAAAGAAATGATATTTAATTTCACCCGGAATTATTTTTTTACGGTTTTTAGAAATTCACGAGTATCGGATAATTTTATTTGTCATTAACGAATCACGCGATGGATTTCGGTCACGAGGAATTATTTTCAAAATCATCGCATCACGAATAAATAAAATGGCCAGTAACGGGTAACGAAAAAGACCTTGGACGCCCCTGACAGATGGGCGTTTATATCACGCTAGAAAAGTTCAAGTGGGTATGAACTGCAAAAACACAACACACAAAAGAGATTTAAAGTGCTAAATGACTGGTTAAGTGATCTGTCCATCACTTAAGCTGTATTACATATTTTCATTTATAGACCAAATAGAGGATTAACAGACTGACTCACAAATTGAACTGTTCAGGAACATTTGCTATCAGAGAGGTGTCATCGTACCCCACAAAAATCTACCTCTCCCTTCTTTATTAAACTAGTTTAAAACCACTTATTAAGATCAAAAGACATATTACCAACACTTTCTTTCACTAAGACACTTATTTATTTTTACAGTTGACTCTTAAAGCTTGTATGGGCTTCCTGTGCTTAACTATCGGTGCCCTCCTTCAGTATCTCTGCTCCACGTTTAATTGGCGGTTTTATTCAGACAAAGCTGAAAAACATTTTTGTTGCTGATAAAAATTGATGAACGACGATACACGTATGGCTCTATTTTTAGGAAAAATGTAACATTTCATATAATGAAAGACGTCAATGGCCCTCCTTTATGTTATTTGTTTTGCGTTGATTTGGTAGCGGGACAATTTACGGTACAAATTAACCAGTTTGTTTTATTTAATTTGCTTTATTCATTCCCAAAAATTCAATCCTTAGACATTAATAAATTATCTGGCTGATCTTTCTGCCAACTAATTCATTTGTTTTCTGACATGAAAATTAGAAAAACATGATATGCCCTTATTTCAGTTCTGACATTTACAGGTTCATTTCCCAGTTAATTACCCAGATAACATCTCCACTTTTTCCGTCTTCTAAAGTGCACGCACTATCAATACAGAAAATTTCATGCAGGTTAGAGTTTAAAATTAGAACGTTCAAAGTTTATCTTTCAGGCTGAATGAAGATCTTGTTCAGCGGCAGCAGCCTTCAACAATGTGAAAGCAAATTTGAATTTTCTGTGTTGCTGGATTTTGGCAAAACTGAGATTATATTTTATATTATTTATTTATTTATTCTTATTTTACAAAACTACAATGTCCTGACATCGTCATTTTCCAACTTTTTTTTATGGGGTCAGTGGAAGATCACGCTGAATTGCTTTTTCAAATAAAAAGAAAATCTGTTTAAAAAGTTATGTTTTGTGTCTTAAGTAACTTTCTCATTTCACACATATACGGTCTGTTTAAAACATAATTAACTCTCTTTGAAAAATGTCGGATCCGCCACTGGTGACCAATGAACATCTGTAAGAATCATTAACCAAGATGTACGTGCTGTCACCAAAATACTTGTCCATTAATCTGATAGGTAAAGCTATTAGTAAGGCGATCGATTCGTTTAGCAGATGATCATACCAAGGTCACTTTAGCTTCGCGTCAAGCCATCACACTACCCAGCCAGCAGCAATATCAGTCGGTGTGCATTGCTTTAATATCAGTATTAATTGCACTTATATGTGTTGGAATCAAAGAACTGCTTGATCTGTTTACAGTACTAAAAGACACTAAGGGAATCGGTACTCGTGAACTCCAAAGGTAAGTTTCATTGAAAATAAAAGATAATTACTCACTGGCCAGTTCCACAGTTCATAGGGAGCACCCCGGTTTAAACTTGTTTACAAATGATCATTAAATAAGGTCGAATGCTGTGTATGAATGTAGTACGATTTCAAAGTACCATGAAAAGCTCTATACATATCCATCTACAACAGAAGCTTTGGAGATTGAACTCGTGTTTTTACTTCGATATTTAATTTATGATTAATGTTACTCTATCGTATTAGTTTACCATGTTTCGATACTAAGGAAATCTAGCTCGCCATGCATGAAATTCAACTTATATCATCCAAGAAGCAGCGTCACGGACTCTAAATGGAACTGCCAAAATAGCGATTAGATCCAAAACGTTATCACTAGCAGCAACATTTAGTGGGCTTGCAATTGTTATTGCTTACAGTTGGAGGGCACTTGCCGGAGGCACTTGGACATAAATCAATATTTATATATAACCCCGGTAAAACATACTGTGACAAGCATCTCATATCTACACGAATATATATCTCTTGACTGGATCACTGGCTAATGGAGTATTTCAGTGTTGAAGAGGATCTATTTTAAAACCCACTAGAATGAAGATAAATTAGAAGGATTAGACTTTGCACTTTTTTGATTTTATATGACGATATTGACTTATCAAACACCTTTTAGACACTTTGAGTTGACATGTCTGGTCACGCAATTGAGACTAGATAAATTTGCATATTTGGTGGAAACCACATAGATTCCACCTTGAGACAAGCTTCTCGAAGTACTGCTGTTGGAGACATTTAAAAACAGCGTTTTGATAAAGAAAATCATAGACATCACTTCGACAACTTCGTCAGAACAACAAAGCCATCAAATCACACGTCTTTTGCCTCCCAAGTCCTACGTAAGAGAGTTATTCGCGTCAAAATAGCTCGTGATTCGAAAAAATCAGCGAAAATCAAGTCGTGAGGGTCACCCTGACTTCTCATGATCAGATGATGCTGAACCCTTAAATTGTCAATCGGTTGAAGCAATTCTAATCAAGCCACCAACTATTTCACTACATATGTACACATTTTTCTTCAACAGACAACACTACAGGACTTTTGCGCGAATACACGGAAGCAGTAGCAGCTAGGATCAAGTTGACTTTTCTTGTTAGATTTGTACCAGGAAACTGAGGTAAAATTATTGATACAAAATCCAAAGTCATAAACATTTGATGTGGAATGAGTATATTCAACAGAAATCAATAGAGTTTAAGAAAGAAGAGAAAGACTCACTGAGTTGAATTGAGATGAAAATGTGTGGAATGTAGTGACGTACAGTTGTTCCCCTCGGGGCTTTTCAATCACTGTTTACAATCGCTCTTTGGGGGATCTGGTGCTTTTCAGTGTCTCTTAGAAGTTTTCAGACTCCCTGAATTTAGGTACCTTTTAGGGTAGTTTTCCTACACCACGGGTATTCATTAACAAGGTTCTGATTTTACGACCATCATATCCAATTGTTCTTAGATGAAATAAGTTGGTTGTTTGATTAAGTTTGCATCTTTGATCAATTTTAGATATCGAGATGCTACCTTTTAGGGGTAAAAATCATGTATTGCCACGCCATTCTGGATATAACTTTGGTGCCTTGAGGGTCATTTTCAAAAATTCAGACGAGCATCCCTATTCCGGTCGGTTTCCCCTTCTCCACCCAGTGCATAATCGTCTCATTTTATGTACCACTTATCAGAAATATTATAATATATAATATTTTGTTTGTATTCTAATACTACGCAACTTAGTCAGCAAATCATGTATTTTTAATAAATGATTTATCTTATTTTTATCTCTCACTTATCATCACCTTTGACTTGATGACTACCATACAATTTTACATTCTCTTCTTTTCGAAGGAAACCTGTGCAAGATTCATGATGGCATCAATAAGCTACTGCCACAAACCAAGATCAAACCCACTAGAGTATCATACCCTGCACCAAATACTCGACAAACACACAGCTAACAACCCTGGCAAAGAATGCATCGTCTTGTATGATACCAACCAACAACGAACCAGCCTGACATATCAACAACTCAAAGATCAATCCATCAAGTTCGCTGCGTCTCTTCTAAAACTTGGCTTAAAGCGAGGTGACAGAAGCTTGTTGTATTCAAGAAACAGTCTTGAATTAGTGGTTTGTTGGATGGCTATGTCCCGTCTTGGTATTTGTGCTGCCTTGAAATATGCCACTGAAAACAAATGTGAATGGTTAGAACTGGCGAAAAAAACACAGTGCACTGCAGCTATTTTAGGACTTGAAGGAATCACAGACGACCAGCGACAACGACTTGTGAATGAAGTCAATGAGGTTGCGAAACAAAATGATTTTGATCAAAACCTTGTCATCATTACCATTGGAAAGACCAACGGAAACATCAACCATCCTAACATTCTACGGTATGAAAATCTTATCGATGTTGACAGTAACCAACCAGATGTGAGACAAGCTGAAAATAAAGTAGATCCAGATGATGCTGCCTTTGTATGCTTCACTTCTGGGACGACATCTGGTGCCAAAGACGTCAGGCAGTTAAAAGCTGTTGTATACACCCAACATGCAGTTGTAAACGGGTTGAAACCAAGCAATATAAGAAGCGGAGGTACTTTTATTAGTAAGCCCATCACCTGGGGCTTTGGATTTACATCGTTAATCACAACGATCATTAGCGGTTCAACTTATGTGTGCACTTTGTACAAGAAGCTGCTCCAGGATAGATATAAAGTCATGTTTGACGCAATACAATCTGAGAACCTCAGCCACGCAGGTATAGCACCTCAGTGTATACATCAACTTGTCGCGGAAAAGTTCTACGAGAAGTATGACGTTTCAAAGATTGAAGGATGGGGGTTTGGCAGCCAGTTAATACATCGCACGACAATTCAAGCTTTGCTAGACGTTGTCCCTCATTCTAGAGCTGCTCTAGTTTACGCTGCAAGTGAGACGTTAGCCATTGCTTTTCAACCATTCACGCAAGAGACAGTCAAGAACAAGGAGGATTATGGGAAAATGCAAATCCTCCCTGATATTGAAGTCAAGGTTATCGATAACCAGGGTCTAGTGGTACCTTTAGGGACTAAAGGCGAAATCTGTGCAAGAGGGCCTAAGATGTTCCTAGAGTACCTCGAAAATCCTGCAGCTACCATGGCAACCAAGAAACAAACTGGGTGGGTCCATACTGGTGACTATGGTATAATGTATGAGCGGGCAAGACTCAAAGTACTGGGACGGAAAGAAGACTTGATTGTTACTAAGGATCTGCATGTTTTTCCTATCGAGGTGGAAGAGGTATTAGTTGAGAACCCGGATGTACAAGATGTGATAGTTGTTGGTGTGCCAAACAATGATGGCAAGCATGATATCTGCGCATGTGTCATTGAAGTTCCCGGATCGAAGTTGAAAGGAAGGGTTAGTGAGCTTGCTAATTGGTGTAAGACCACTTTCTCAGGAAACAAACAAGGACTGACTCCTAAGTATATTGTATTCTTAGAATTATTCCCTATTTCCAATGGAGGGAAATACAATCGAGGTGCTATTAAAGGCATTGTACAAGAAAGTTATAGGTATAAAGTTTAACTATAATATCAACATATACAGGAATTTTTTTTTTTAAATCAAAATATCGTGAAGAAGTGTACTAATCTCAACTTATTAGAGTCATTTGTGTATTAGTGCGTGGGAAACAGTGCTGTATCGCATCGTACATAGGTTATTCCAAAAGTTTTGTATCATCTTTACAAAAACATTGTTTAATTTAATAAAAAGCCATATATGTCCACATTGCATTGTTTTTTCTATATTGGTATTTTTCGAGAATGCTCCATTTTTTTTCCTGCAAATTGATGTAATCTCAATTTTTTCCGTATGTTTTGAAGTATTTCTTACAACTAAAATCTTTCCATCGCGACCGGGCACCTTTGCAACTTTGACTGGATTTTGTTTTGTTTTATTCCTGCGACATCAACCGTTAATTCAACGAGGCGGCTTCATTTTAATGAAAATGAAAAATGTCGCAAAAAAATGAAGTCAAAGGCGCCCGGTCGCGATGCAAAGATTTTAGCTGTAAAACCAATTAAGATCTTTTTCAACGTCAAAATTTCGTTTTTGAAAAGTTGAGTATAAAAAAATAGAACCGATTTGAGAGTCGCCAATAAAAAATCTGCACAACATCTGTCGATAATTGGTCGATAATTATTGGTATTCGAAGTTCTATTATACCATTTCTTTGAGATGAGTAAACATTACCACCAATAACAGGTTTTTATGTTATAAATGACGGGGGCTTGTGATATGAAATTTTTGAATTTGATTGAGATAAACATTATAGTAATTTCTTATATGTGCAAGCTATATGGTCCAGGGTTGTGTTGCCAAGCCGTCCAAAAGGGTTGTCAAAACGGCAATATGATGTCACCAAATGATTATAAACTCTCGAAAGTTGTATCTTAATATATATATAGCCAACTGCATAAATTCTGTCGCCAAAAACATATATAAATATATATATTTTTCAAAGAAGAAATTATGGGATATCAACCACTATATTTTTTTCAGATAGTACTCATGCTGGGCAACTCGAAAAAAATATATTGGGAGGTATTCCATAATTTCTTCGGTTAGAAATATATATATTTATATATGTTCTTGGCGACAGAATTTATGCAGTTGGCTGTATATATATATATATATATATATATATATTAAATAAAAGAAAGGTACGTTTTCTAATTAAGTGCAAAGCATATCGAGTATAATTATCCATCTACCCATAATTCCTTTCTGCCAATAAATTATTTAACAGTCGTGTGCAGTGCCTTTTAATTTGTTTTTCGCATATGTTCTGATCAGTTGATTTACTTCATCTTGAACCTGAAGTGGAGAGTTAAGAGTTTTGCTCACTATGAAGTGGCCATTAGTTTATCTTTTTCTTATGCAGCTCTACACTGGTAAGTCTTTGTACAATATCAATATTCTAAATCCTGCATGGTTTACACGATGCGATTTGTCGCGCGCGATTTGTAGTATACGACTAGTCGTAACTTCTAAAACTATGTGCACGCGCTCTAAAAACGTGTGTTAGAATGTCATACAACTTATTTTAGAAGCTGTTGAGCCTCACGACTAGTCATTTACTACAAATCGCATTGTGTAAATCAGCCTTAAAACGTACTTTGAAATCACTCTTTTTGGATTTTCTAATGCATTCATCTGTTGAAAAATTAATTGTTAGGGCCTTATGGAAGAGTACGTTTATTGGATGCGTGGCTTCAGTAAAGAATATATTACCATATTGTAGTGAATGCCACAAATAAAGTCACTTTATTTGTGGCTATAT